>VYZT01047484.1:62109-90063 GCA_013400735.1 Pomatostomus ruficeps
GCCCCGATGCCGGGCTCCGGGCTGCCGCGCTGCCCGGTGAGGATGCCTTGGCGACCTGCCCTTCCCGCAGCGCTGCGCGGGCTGGCGCGGAGCAGCCGCGGGTGGCCCTGCCCCGGCCGGCTGCGGGCGGTGCGGGGCGGTGCGGAGGCTGCTGCGGGCACAGCGCAGCCGGAGCCGAACGGCTGAGGGTGGCAGGACACGCGTCCCTGAGAGCAGCTGCGGGGAAGGGGGTGCCGCTGTACCTCGGTTGTCGGGGTGTGTGTTTCTGGTCTCAGTTGGGTTTTGGGTTTTGTGGGCGTTTTTTAGTTAAAATCCCTCCAAACTTCGCGGGCATCACGTTCTAGCCACTATGTACCTCACGAGGAGCAAGTAAAAGCACAATTAATTACTTTAAGGGTTCTCTGGGAAGTACAACATGAAAAAGCCCTCTTGTGATTGCTGGTGTGCCGGGAAGAGCAGCCGCTCTCCAGGAGCACGCTTTTGCCAGGCAGATTCTGGGATGCAGGCACTGGACTGGCATGCGCAGGAAGGTTCCAGAACAGCGGTGCTGCCTGTTCCCCGGGCAAGGGAGCGCCCCGGAGCACCCCTTCCTCGGGGCTGCGCGAGGGGAATGAGCAAGCAGGCTCCTGCAGGGACACGGCGCATCTCGCTGGCACCCGGGAGGGGGGATGCCGGGGTGCAGCTTGAGCGCTGCGTGTTTGGGGCGAGGAGGGTTCGGCTGCCCTCGTGCAGTCGTGGTTTGGTGACCAGGCTGTAGCTCGGTGCAGTCATTAGCAGGGAGCCACCAGGAAACGCCTTTGCTGTGCTGCTTCTATCGAGGTGGTTTTGAGAAATCCAGGTTGCTACAACCTGAAAGAAGTCTGCAATGGCCATCGCGGGTGGTGCTCCCTTTCAGCAAGCCCTCTCCCTCTGCAGAAGGGCACCAGCTCTCCTGGTAGCATATGCTGCAGAATGGGTTCTTCTTACTAGACCAATTACACAAAATCAGCTGAGGAGGGTGACCTACTTGGAGGGAGAAGAGGGATAAAAGTGTTTGAGAAGGAGACATTGATTTCAAACATCACCTTGCATGTCCTACCATTTGTCCTAACCAAGCAGGGTCACTTCCTCTGAAGGTATGAACTACATGCCTCAAAGGCTTGCACTTTTTCCCCCCCCTTTCTGCTTCAGCGGGAAGGAAATAGTTACTCACAAAGGGGCATTTCAGGTGTTTCTTAAACATTCTTGCATTACAGCTGTAGCATCGAGAGGTTAAAATACCTAGAACATTTCTCCTTACCCTGTCTCTCACACACCGTGATTAAAATTAGAACACCATTAGCAAAATTCTTGGTGGCTCTGGGGAAGTGAGGGGTGTTTTACAGCTGAAAGTCACAAAGCCAACAAATAACATCTTCACAAATACCTGGGTCTTGCAGGTCTTCAACATGGCTGGCACTGACACAGCTACCTTCCTGTGTGCGGCTCGGTGCAACGAGTAAGTACAAGAGGTCTTTCTATGAATTTGGTGTGTGTCTGTGTGTGTATTTTGGTAGGTACATGGTTTCTTCCCCCCGCTTTAAATAGGTGGGTTCATTGCGACAAACGGGGAGCAACGTAGCATATTGCAGATGTTTTTGGTTCTGGGGCATCATGGGTAATATCTGAAAGGCTCTGCTTTTCATACCAAAAAAAAAAAAAGTACCTAGAAAAGAATTTACCTGTGTTTCCAGGGCTTGCATTATCAGCACCTGTTAAAGAATGGGATATATTTCAAATAATTCGTGACAATGTTATGGCCTTGCTTGAGCCATTAAAATGTTAGAAGGTAGGTACCCCAAGGATTCCATTAATACCACTCAACAGTCAAGGGACAGATGAAAACTGCAAAGCTAAATTAAGGTATGGTAACGAATTCAACTTATTTAATGTGGAAATAGTGTTTTTAATATAAATAAAAACTGACTTACCAGCATGAAGCATCAACGTATTAAGTGCGCGTTCAGAAGGGAAGAGTTGGCCAGATTTCACCACAGGTTAAGTAATTGTGGGTTAATAGGATTCTGTGAGATACATGCTGGGAAATATTAGTCCAAGAAGTAAGGTTTCTTCTCAATACGCCTGCATTTTACCTTGAAAAGAAGTCCACATTTCTGACACCTCTTGCTACCACATATACGCATGATGGCTCTCTGGAGATGTAAGAGGGGTTTTAAAAGGTGCTGTGGAGGGGAGAAATAATGGGTGCTCATAAGATCAGTTTTAGAAACAGAAGGAAGGGAAGAATTGGGCCTTCTCATGAAAACTCTGTCCTGTCTGACTATTTTCCCTTTAGTCCATCAAGCTAAGAGATGCTCCATTTTGACTTGTATTAGCATAATATTGTTTTTGGCCAGTCTTAGTCAGGCTTGTGTTTTAAAAGATAGATGAGGGGCTTAGTTAAACCGAGTGTATGTAGAGAGACCTGGGAGAATGTTACATTACTTTAAATTGTTTTGAAAACAGAAAATGTCTTCTGTACCCTAGCAGTGTCTCAATATTCTCTCACGGTGTGTACTCGGTATTTCATGATAAGGTACAGCTGCCTCAAATCACATAAATAGGGGTTAAGTAAATGTGACATTCTTTCATGATCAACTCGTCATTTTCTGTTCTTATGAATGGTTAAATTCATGGGTTTATTGAAAATCTCACAACTTGGATTTCATAAGTACAAAGTTTTTAACATTCTTTTCACATACCGTGCATTTGTGTAGTGTCAATCCATATGCATGGTGCCAGGAGAGAAAAGAGTACTATTTACTTCATCCTGTTTTACCCATCGCCTTTGATATGGCATATGCAGATAGGGTGAGGTTGATGCAGGATGTGTGCGTGGAAAAATCCTCGCTCTCAAAATATATTTAGAATAAAAAATTGACCAATATAGGCTTGCCTGTTTTCGGGGAGGAGTGGGTGCTTTGAAGAAGGGTTGGGTTTTTTCCTTCCGGTAATTAATTTTTAAAGAACTGGTTTCCTAGTTTAAGGAACCAACAAGGGAGGCAGAGATGCAAGACGTTATTACAAGAAGGTCAGTACCATCCTGTTCCTTCATTGTTTCATTCATGGGGCTTTGGGTTTTTTTTCTCCTCGCGTCTGACCTGCCAAAAGATTATTTAGGAGGGGAGGGAAAGAACAGAGTGTGTTTGTAAGGTAGACACATGTAACGGAGGGAATGCTTAATTAGGGAATTGTGATACAGCCCTACAGCCTAATGGAGTGAGAAGATGACAATTCTCAGCCAGCTGGGTGGGGCACAATGCAGTGCTAACTGTAAGCCTTTTGTCTAATAAAAATGCCTGAAACAAAGTGGTCGACTGGCAATCAGCATCCCACTTGACCTTTCTAAAGCCAGGAAAACAAAGTTAATGAATGTATCTTTCAGTCGCCACCCTGTATATCAGGATTTTTGTGCATTACTGGAGAGCCACGACTCTCGCAGCTTCGGTCCTTATCGCGGCGTGGCTATTCCGAGTTTGAAAGATGATTTGTGAAACTCTGCCTCTTGAAATTATTAACGCCTCGAGCGAAAGAAAAGCCCTGTATACAGCTGCTAAACTACTTTTCCTGACTGTTTTTGAGGTTTCTTTTCTTGTCAGTGCAATGAATTTAACTTCACCAGAGTTTCACAGGGTTGCTGGAAAATACAAATCTTCCTGTTCCTAAGCTGTGCTTTAAGTCTCCTGTATTACTGAATAGTTGGAATTACTAGATAATTACAGAAAACCCAGTGCATTATCTAAGTTAAATGTAGACATTGTTTAAAACTTTCTTTTAATGAGGTAAGGCATTCCTAAATGCTCTTGCTAGAAAAGTGATTTTTTTTTTAAATGCTGAAAATACTGCATGACTATTAAAGAATTTGTAGCATTTTGTAAGCAGGATACTGGCAAGACGCTGTTGGTTTTTAATGCTCTAGAATGTAAAATCAAGTCTAATAGTCCCAGATATGTGTAAGCAGCTATTTATGTGTTGCTAAATTTGAAACAGTCGAAATTGTATAGCTTGTGCAAGACTCGGGTAAGCCTGCATCTATTGAAAATGGTGTACAAGGGTCTGTTCTGATGCAGATCATCAGCGTGAGGGGAATTTTATATGGTTGTGAGATACCTTGGAAACAGAACTAATATTTGTGCTGGTTTGTTAGTACATTAAATGCTTAATTGCTTCCTTTGAACACGATCGAGGAGGTTCATTTACAAATTAATACTCGTTTTTAATGCTAGGTGACAGTATCGCCACTGAAATGCAGAATTCTCCGTGGTTTACACTTTCTGTAGAGACAAACAATTTAATTTGCATGTATCAAAAAGAAAATGGTGGCTTCTCATCTCTCGGTGAAGACTGAATAGAAAACTGATGTGGTGATGCCTTAACACTGGGGCACTGTTTCGCAGAGAATAATGTATGCGCCGAACTGTCATCGTAAAATTAGACAAACTTTTTAATGAGCAGTTAACGTTTTAAGATGCAGTTCCTTTCTGCTGCACTTAATGCCTGAATGTTATAACGGGTGTCTGCATTAATAGAACACACTCGGGCTTATGTATTGTGTTAGAGATAAAACAGGGAATGGGCTAAAGAGGTGAAATGCAAGCGCTATCCAGGAACTCATTTTTCTGAGGCTTGCTGTAGGATATTCAGTAAGATGAAAAAGTATAAATGGTAAATTGTACATATTTATCATCTGAGCATTATTGATCTAGATGAAAAGAAAACAAGTAAAAATCAGCATTTTAAATAGAACTTAAAAATGAATCTGTAGGACTTTGAAACCTGTAATCAATGTAAATTGGAGGGGAGGAGAAGGAAGGGATTGGGGGAACAGTTGCAGGCATAGAGCACATGTTCCACTTCTTCAGCTTTGTCTAAGGAAATAGGTATCGTGATGAAGAAGATAAAGCAACCACCTAAATTTACTGGATTTCAAATCAACTAGTAGCACTTCCGAATTTTGCGGGGTATTTCTGCAAATGAGTGTGTTGTGTCTGTGCTTTGTTGGAGCAGCAGACCTATTTGCGAAGCTGTTTGTCACAGTGTCATTTTTATTATAATAAGGCTTATATGGAAATACTCCTGCAATGCATCTAAAGAAAAGACAAATGGCAGCATTTATAGGAGGTGGCAGATTATACCATGGCGTGCGGGTAGGGAGGAGGGGGCTGGTGTCGTTTGTCCCAGCCCCCTTCCTAAAGAGGGATTGACATTACTTTGTTTAATTATGAGGCACGACACTGCACTAATGTCAAGATTAACACAATAGGACCCTTAACCTGGTTAAGGAGTCGGGGTCCTGCCCCAAGGTAAATAATGAACACGAGTTTGTTTGCCCAGCGGGTCTTACTGGGTGGAAAAATAGCTGGGAGCCTGTTCTTTTCTCTTCTTAACTGTTTGTCTTGCATATGAATCAATTAAAATTAGGAGTGTTTTGGAAGAAGTTTGGCCTTTCTAGCAAACCAAGAGGCTTGGATTTTGTTGTTTTATTTCCCCTGAAGGTCCTGATCCCATTTTAATATTTTTGAACTTTAAAAGCAAAACCATCAATTTCAAGATAAAAAAAAACGAAACATGGTGACCGCTTTAGCTGATATAAAGCCACAGTTGCTCTTGTGGACTCGTGCTGTTCATCCTCTGTAGTGATTGTGGTCCTCCGTAATGCAGCAATATGCTGCTAATTCTTGCAAATTTGGAACTTAATTTTTCTTAATGCATAAAAGGGACAAACCTGAACAAGGAAGGTAGAGATGAGGAAAAATTGTCCTTTTCCTCTTTGTGAAAGACTGCTTTTCCTGTTGAATAGATTTAATTTCTTTGTCTTCCTTACAAGAAGGACTTAAGTCCTGGAGGAAGACGCAGGCTTTATGTGCGGAAGTTACAAAGCTGGACTGAAGTTCCTTGGTGTCCTGATGGGTCACACTTTCCCCTGTGGACCTCACCTGGGATTGGACAGATTTGGCTGAGATTTTGGCTCCTCTTGGTTCTGCTGAAAACCTGTGTTTGTCTTGGAGGCTGACAAATAAGAAATAGGTAATTTTTAGGATTTACTAAAGTGTGAGCTTAAATTAGAATGCTTCTGAAACAGATCTAGTCTAGGTTTAGACTAAACGGGGAAAAAAAAGGTTATAAAATACCATTTTAGTTAACTATCAAGGCAACAATGCCACAGACAGTTTTGGAGCGTGCTGCAGGAAAATGGCTGCCTTCATTTTTCTTGGCTGGGCTTACAGCAGTGAGCTCTGCCCCAAGTCATCGCTGCTGGCTCGTGGTCCCGTTCACTCTGCTGAGGTGCCCCCTGCACTCCTGGCATCCTGTGTTAGCACAAGCTCCATGTTCTCACTCGCATCGCCAGCAGGCCGTGGACTTTCATCCTGAGCAGCTTGACTCATCAAGACCTCTCGAAACAAATATCAGCAAGGCAGAGCCAAAAAGCACTGCGGGGGCAGTGGTGCTGTTGACTGCAGTTGAGCTGAGGCGTTCCCTGCTGGCGGCCACGTTGCGGTTGTGCGTCCCCTTCCCCCAGCACCGTATCCTCCTGTGAGAGGAGGGTCTGCAAAAGGACCAGAAAAGAGTCTCTTACTGCCCACTTTCCAATTCAGAGTTAGCCAGCTTACCAGAACAGGGTTAGTCTGGTCTAAAGAAAGAAAAATCTCTGCCTGGCACTTGGTGACTGATACCACACGTGTCACGCAGCTGCTCCAAGGCGATCCTCAGCCCGGCTGTGCCAGGGCAGGTACCAGTGCTGCGGCACTAGCGCTGCGTGCAGGTCGCCACTGAGGGCTTGCAGGTTCGCTGGAAGCCAGTGGGGACACTTTTGGCACGCGGTGCTAGGTATGGTATTGGTGAAGATGCCGGTGGCTGTACCTTTAAACCTCTGCTCTTGGCTGATGTGCAGGTCCAAGGGAGCCAAGGAGGGACCAGAGAGAAGACTGGACAAAACCCTGGCACTCCTGGTGTGAGTTACGCCCTGCTTTCCCCCCACCCCAGTCTGGTATGTTACTGGTTCTGAGAGCCATTGAGGACTTTCATCCTGAGCAGCTTGACTCATCAAGACCTCTTAAAACAAATACCACAGCACAGCCAGAGGAGCTTCGAGCTGGTACTGGCAGGGCAAAGCTTGCTTCCAAAGGGGAGGATGGTGTTGCAGCTGATTTCGGAAGTACAACTTCATCAGGTCTTCCAGTGGGTCTCCAGCTAGGCTGTAAATTTTTTTTCTTTTCCTTCAATGCTTCTTCTTTGAAAGTTAGAGGCACTGTCTGGTGTCTGATTCTAGGATTGAAGGCTGGATGTGCAGGGACTTAAGACAGCTCAATCTGTCACAGATGCCAAGCCTGACCTTGGACACATAGATAAGCTTCCCTCTAGCATTGCTTTTTCAGCAAAGACTTGGGTAAGGTGGTAGAAATGATGTTTATTGACTTCTTCCAAGCGTGCTGTGAGGTCTAATATTTGTAAAGATGTTTGTGATTCATTCAAGACGTGCACTCCTGCTTCCTAGCCCACTTTGGTTAGGAGTGAGGTGGGAAGCGTGGTTTGAATCCGCACTCCTCAAAACCTGCTCACCAGGGGCTCCTTCAGCAAACAGGGACAGATTTCCTGGATGAAGGGTTTGATCCCCAGAGTGCTTGAATGCATTATCCAGCTGCCTGTCAATATCACGGCTGCTGAAATGGGGAGTGTACAGGGCTGCATGCAGCCTTCTCTTGGAGAAAGGAAGATGCTTTCTCCTTGTTCTGTGTTTTAAGTGAAAACCAAGTGTGCTGGCAAGAGAAGGCTCGGCAGCACTGTGTGCTCTGTAGCCTGCAAAGGGGGCTCTGGCGCTGCTTGGAGCCGAGCAGCCGGAGCGTGGATGGGATTTCCTGCTGTGAGTGATGTGCCCTCTTCCCTCTGCAGTGTTCTCAGTGGGCAGGCTCCACATCTGCCTGTGACTTTCGCCCCTGGACAGCAGCACTTGCTGGATTATGGAGGCTGTCATTTATCATCACTGTCTCTGACCGTAAAAGACAGTCCAGTGCTCCTGACAAAGTGATGGGAGGATTTGGTGTGGTCGAGAAACAGCTTGCAGGCTTTTTTAAGTAGGAAAGTGATTTCAGAGGAAGTAAAGGTGGTTGGGAGAGAGGTAAAGACTCCCAAAGACCTACAGCAACAACTTTACACTTGCACAGAGGGTTGAAATTTGCATGAAGAATGGAAAGTGGAAAAACGAAGTGTGTCTGACCACAACTGGAGATGGGGATTATTTAAGAAAATAAAGAGTGGAAGGACTTGTATTCGGAAAGGTCAGAAGGATTAAGATTCTTCCCAGGGAAAGCCAGTGGGAGGTGAGTTTTCTGGGAGGAAGATGCAGTGTATGTCAGAAAAGGGAACTGGTGGATCACCCAGGTGCTGCAGGGTACTCACCAGGGCTTGTGGGTGCACCAGGTACAGGGAACCTGGGAGCATCTTCTTGCTGTCCATGTGCCAGGAGGCTGGTGTCCAGCTGGGCAACAAATAGCCTGTTTGCAGAGTGCAGAGGTTGAATGGTAATGGGATTATCAGCACACTTGTAGTCTAAAGACTAACAAATCCTAGTACTTGCTAGTTCAGTTCTACTCCCATTAAAATCTGTTGGTTTTTTTTCTTTTGGTTTCAGCAGGTACAGCTGCTCTGCTGAAAAGTGGATAAACTGCCCAGGTTCAACATTAGCATCTCTAAGAAAGGTGCTGAGTATTCACATACCTCTTTATATTGAGAGCAGTGGTGCTCTGTACTGCTTTTTTTATTTTAGGGCTTGTTATCTATTCATGCAGTGTCAGTACTCTGGAGACCTGGTTTTCCTTCAGATATGATTTCAGTGACATAAAAGTGACTGTGTAAATCCCATTTGCCTAAGTCTTGAGCAGGGTTGATCAGTTTAAAAGATAATCCAGCAGTGTTAGGAAAACAAGTGGAAGGCTCCATGGAAATTCAGCAAACACTTCCATCTGAGTGCGTGTGGACATCTCGCAGGGTGCAGTGTGCTGCACAGAGGAGTGCACCGGGAAAGTCCTGCTGCTGTCTGGTAGCTGTACTGCCCCAGAGATACAGGCAGGACCTCTGGTCACAGCTGCCAGCTGGGAGAGGGAGCTGCTGGTTTTGTGCTGTGCATGTCCACTGAGTATTAAATCCTCATGGGGCTTGACTGACCTGTGTGGCAACTCATGGTGGAGCGATGCTGTGGAGCTGGGGTGTGAGTCCCTCCTTCCGTGCTCCCATACTGCGATGCCTTCACCAGTGAGGTGTCTTAAGAGCCACTAATCTGCTGTCTCGTGGAAAGTGTGGGGTTTTTCATGGTGACTGTCAGCTCCTGCCCACTCATATCAGTGTCACATACTCCGCTGCCTGCCTGTTTCTCAGTGGCCATCCCAGCCTTGGTGACTCCCCTTCGTGGCTCACCTTGTTCCTCCCTGGCTGCTGCTGTGCCTGCAGCAGGTCTGGGTGCTGTCACAGGCTAGCATCCCCATGCAGCGGTGACGCAAATAACAGATGGTGCAAGAAACTCCTGTCTTCAATGCGTCCCAGCAGAGGCGCGGATGCAAGTACGGGCTTCTCCTTAGGAGCAGGGATTTCTGGAAACACCTACCCCATTAACAGCGATGGTGGCAGCAGCAGTAGAAAGCTTTAGCAGGTACCTCCACCCACACCCTATTTCAAAATAGTAACGAGAACATTCAGCAGTTGGCAGTCTAATGTGTCCAGGGATATACAGATTTTTTTTTAAATTTTTTTTTTTTTTTAAAGCTGGCTTTGCTGGTTATTCAAGAACCATGTGATCAAAAGTTAAAAGGGTTTTATTTTTCTGCATCTCCAAGGTTAAAGTGGCAACAGTTTCTTTGATTCTGCGTCAAACGGTTTTCTGTTTGACGCAGAATTGAGCCACAGCCCAAGAGTGCCGCGGCTTCCCTTCGGTGGTGCGTGGCTGGTGGATGATAACATAACAAATACCAAGGAACAGCTGAACAAAAGCTCTTTTTAAAACAAACAAAAAAAGCTCTAGACCAGACCTCACAGAGGCCATAGCATTGCTCATTAAGCTGTTTTGGCCAACTGGGCTAGGATTGGGAAACACATCGGATGCATTCACAAAAACAGAAAAAAATAAGTAATCCCTCTACTCCTGCTCACAAAGATAATCTGGGCTAAATCATAGCATTTCTTGACTCTACCTGCCCTGAAACTTGGGGAAAGCCACCATTCCTGCTACTTTTATTAGGTCAGAAAGTGTAACTGTGATGCCTCAGGAAATGCAGAGGGACAGGGCTGCCTTGTTGGCTCTAAAGATGCTTAGGACCTACCCACTGGTGTGGAGCCACCAAAACCACGGCCAGGTTGTTGTTACACCCCACGAAATGGTTGGTGGGGGCAATGTTAGAAGCTGGGGTGTTTGATTGCCTCCAGACTTTTTTGAATAGCTAATTGAGGCGATGGAGGAGATTTTTTCCAACAGGCAGGAAAAGGGATGTGAGTTGCTTTGTGGGTACCAGTTATTGCATTGTCTGCATCTGGCTTTACATTGCTTCGTCATTTTATAAATAGATCCAGTCAGGAATGTGCCTGTTTATACAAATCGGAAAAAAACATGGTAGGTCTCTGTGTGTTCTTTAGCCAGCCTACAAGGGATTTTGTTCTTGCATCCGGTTCTGGAGAGAGCAGTGTGTGTGATTTGCAGTGCTAACGGGAATGTAGGCAAAAAATGAGAGGCAGAAAGGTCTTTGTGCAGAGCAGCGGACCAGCCACACCAGGAGGAGTTCAACCTTGCAAACTCCCAGCTGTTGGAGCATTTAAGGGAGTGTGATGGGGAGCACATGCTCTGCCAAATAGCTGTTAGGGGTTAATGCCACTCAGAGCATTTCAACCCCACAGGCAGGTCCCTAGGGCTGCTGGATAGGGGGGCCAGGCAAAGGGTTTCCCTCTTGTTTTAGCATTAGGTTTTGGGGGGTTTTGTTTGTTTGTTTGTTTGGGGTTTTTTTTTTTATTATTCTGCCCTCAAATGCTCTAGAGGCTCTGCCCTCCCTCCCCTGTGACTGGGTGAGCAGGGTGAGGCCCCTCAGCCGCCGGCATCATCCCAAGCAGGGCAAGGGGAGCCAGGCTGTGAGATGCTGAGGCATCCCAGCTCAGGGACTCCCCACACTGTGGGAAACACAGACACACCCGCAGTCCCCCTCGATCCCTTAAAAGTAAACCTGCAGGAGATTCAAGAAATGGTGAAACCCAGCGTAGTAATTCTAGAGAATGGCTATTATTTTATTATTGGGAAGAAATCGTCTCTCTGTGTGGGTAGGGAAAAGGAAAATGTGAGAAAGAGCATGTTCTGTAAGGACGCAGGGTGTGGCTCAAGCATCAGTAACAAATGCTGGAAGAAAAAATGCTCTTTGTTCTGCAGTCAGGTGGGTTGACAACTATTCTCACCCATCCCTGGCATGCATAACACCCAATGCAATTAAAAGAGCGAGGAAGGCTCGACATGCTGAAACTGCTGCAAGTGCAGCAAGCAGAGAGACATTCAGCCTGGAATCTGCTGCTCTTTTTTGCTTTTCAAACAATTAAGTTCCAAAGGCTGTAGGTGTCAAAATCAGCATATTTGTATCATATTGCTGCATTGTTTTAATGTCAATGTTTTGTGTGTTTAGTGCTTCAAATGGTAAGTTAAAGCTCTCTAGCACTAAAATTTATACTGGCCTACATGTGACTAGAATTGGACCAAAGCAGGCATTAAAGTGTATTAAAAATGTGTACATCCATGCTCACGTGCAGTACAGCAAATTGACTTGTAATGACAGTCTCGCTAATTGGAAAATAATTTCAAAGCTATTCCTTTTAAACTACCCGGTTGTCTCGCAGGTTTAACGCTTTTTATTTTCCATTTTTTTAACTAAAAAAAAAATTACATTCACAGTTGCTTTTAGATTGCTACAGGCTAAAGCAGTATCTTAAGCTTAGAAAAACCCCCATTATCCTGGTTTTTTATGCTTTGCTCATTCTGCTGTGGGTTGGTTTGATTCGGTGACTAAAATGCTGCTGTATTTCTCCCCCTAAGCACCGAAACTAAAACTTGGTCTTGTTGCAGTTGCTGGCAAGAAGTGAAAATCTTGCACAAGTGAAATACTATGAACTTGTTCATAGACAGGCAAGCAGGACTGACTGTGCAAAGCAATGAAAAGAAAATGTGACCAATATACATCTTCTCTATTTCCATTTGAAATAAATTCTTCTAAGTTTGGGGGCCAGGAATTTGGACGGTTACTTATTTTGTGTGTCTGTATAAATATATATATATATATATTTATATCTTCTAAAACGGTCTTATTTCTTTTTCTGGGAGGATGAGAAATGTACTTGCAGATTTACATCTTGTGACATTTCCTTACAACTGCACACTGGCATATGTACTGCTAGAGGCCAGCCCATCATTTCTTGGTAAAAAGAACCTTTCAGCTCGGTTACCTCCTGTAGAGAGCTAATTTTCCAGCAGTCAGGCTTGATCTGGATAAATAATTAGAGAGCGCGAGAGAGAGATGAAGATGATCACATCAGCGCTGTCTGTAATTCAGTTAATACAGCCAGACCCTGTGATTTTGCGTCTGTAGCGTACTTGCGTGGTCTCAAAAGCCACAGAGGCAAGCAGGCAACAAAGCCAATCGGTTACATTTGTCTTGGAAGAATTAGCAGCACTTTTCATTCATTTGTGGAAAGGCAGCAAACAGCTGCAGCATGCATCTGCAGCACAAGAAGGTGATTCTTGACACGTTCGCTCTCCCCAGCCTACCCCCACATATGCAAAAATTTCGTCGTGCACTTAATGCCGGGGTATTTCCATCCTTAAGGATGGCTTTTTCTTTTCCTCTGCGGTTTGAGGGGCTGGGGTGTTTTTATATTTGAGTTAAAATTGGTGTCTTGTGTAGCGGAGTGAAAGCTGACTTGGGGGAAGCCTACTGTTTTGGCATTTCTGGATTTTTTCCCCTTTCTTTTTCTTTTAAAAAAGCTGGTTAAAATTATCTGATAGCAACACTAAAGTGCAGAGATGTGCCTGGCTCTCTGAAAAGCGGTAGCGTTTCACATGACTCTCCACACCAGTGGAAGGGATCCAGTTAAAGCAAACTGCATTCTCGTACAGCCTTTGCGGGTATGTTTGTCACGGATGCGCATTTGTTCCTGCTGCATACGGTGCCATAAAGGGGTTAAAAATACATCTTTGGTTCACTTTATTCCCAGTGGTAGCTCCATTGCATTTATACATGGATCAGATTAAAATAGGTCAATATCTTTTGTGGAAGGTCTTTTGACACTTTGGTGCATGACTGCAGTACACCTACCTTGAGGATGAATGGACCCGGAGGAAATCCAGGCATTAACAAAAACACAGCCTAGGGATACTTTAGGATCACATTCCTTTATTCATCAACTAAATCAAAGGCTTGACAGAGGATACTTTGTCGTCAAGTCAGTCTAAATAATACTTTCTGAGGTGACAGATAACTTCTGCTGAAGAAATAACCAATGTATTTAGGTAAGAAAAATCTGAATGGTGTGGGATTATGCTGTTCTTTATACTGCATCATTTGCATTGGAATAAATGTATGTGCTCTAGATGAAAAATTTCAGAACCTTATTAAAAAGAAAATTGTGTATTCAGGAGTTGCGTTATGGCAGGAAGTCTTTGTCTGCCTGTTTGCTTTATTGCAGTTGTTTGCTGCTTTGAATCGATTTTGTCTACCAAATCAGTATATTGAGGATGACTGGGGAAGGCAGGGTGAAGGGAGAGGGTGCAGCTCTGCAGTTCGTAGGACCAAGAAGCTGTTTGCTGCCTCATGGTGTGTAGGGTTTTTTGCTTCATTTTTTTTTTTTTAATTAAAAAGCCACAAACAAACCTAACTTGGAATTTTGGAATTTCCATATTATAAAGAGGAAGAGGCTTCTTTTCGATATGATGGCGCCATTAACATCTATTAATAATGCAGACAGGGTAAGTAGCTGGAGTTGGAGCTCCCTGGGGGCCTCGTAAAACAGATGTGCACTATATCTTCCCGGATTTGATAGCTGCTGGGGTCGAGGGGGTCGCTGTGGTTCCCGTTTATTTCCTCTGGCAGCGGTTTTCTAATTTAAGCACCTCTGTCTCCTGGCTACAGTTGCCTGCTGTGCCGGGGAGGGGGTGTTGGCGCATTGTCATGCCTGCTGCCGGGAAAGGGGGGCACGGCCGGAGGCGCCCCTGCCTCGCGCTGCCTCCCGGCTCCGCTCGCGCTCGCCACCGTCTTCCCTGATGCGTCTGCTCTTCAAGGTGCTGCAGCCGCGCTCTTTTGTTGATTTTCTCTTTTCCTTTTTTCCCCAAAAAGAAATTAAGGTAAGTGTTTCCTCCTCTGCAGATTTTTTTTTGTCATGGGAAGGAGGAAATATTCCACCTTGCAAGAGCGTGTGGTGTATCACTTGAGGTGAGGTCTGGCTCCTGGTGGGAAATGTAGTTGCCATATCCTCCTTTCCAAGATTAGGCTTCGCAGTTTTAATTGAATGCATTCACGGTGCTGCCTCTGAATAGATAGCGCTGCGTGTTCTTTCTCTAGCTGTCAGCATTTAACTCAGGGGGTGGGTTATACCAGAAGGACTTAAAAATATTTGATTCTTTTATTCTATTTTTTTAATTACAGATTACTCTGCAAAAGTAGTGATGAAATATTAGTGGTCACAGCGTATGGCAAAAGGTCTTTATAATCAGTGCTGTGTCAGATGTGTACCTGTCACACAGGTTTAGGTTTGCCTCCAGTCCAGCAGGAGATGTGAACATCTGTCCTTGTGTGCACTTCCTTTGCAGCATGCCCTTGCTATTTCGATTTAAATGTAGAGGTATGCACTTCTGCTAGCTTGTCACCGATGGGCAGGGGCAAAAATCCTGCTGTCGGGTCCAGATCCTTTTCAGCTGCTTCCACCATCAGCGTTATTCCAGTCAAAAGTTTAAACATGTGCAGAAGGGCGGTGTAACTCCTTGAAAGAAAGAGACAGAGCAGTTCTTTCCCTGCCTTTTTTATTCTTCCATTACTAGATATGCAAATGACCAAGAGTATCTGACGGCGAGGAACCCGTATTGCATAGGGAAGCATGATGTCTGCTGCACACACTACAGAAAACCCCTCAGCTGAGAATCAGGGTGCACCTGTTTTTTCAGCGAGAGAAGGGTACGTGAGGTAGACGGGAACAACGGAGGGGTGAGCAGGTTGTTTTTGGAAGTGCTGCATAAGCCAGTTCAGGGGATTGCAGCAGGCAGCCTTCTGAGGAGGGTGGATGGACCTTGCTCTTCCCCCACATTCACTGAAAACTTAAGATACAATTTGCCTCTGACTTATCCCGTGCTTAAACCCCCTTGCTGCACCGTTTTCTTCTCTTTTCTGTGCCGAGACACTGTCCTTGGGTATGGGCACTGGCAGACCAGGTGCCTCACTTCAAATGGTGCTGCGTGGTTTCCACCAGACCTGTGTTAAACTGCGGTGGGGATGGACATGGCAATAACTTGACTATCCGGCATAATTTAAAAGCATAAATATTTACAACATTTGTTCCTCAAATGTTTTATTTCTCTAATAGCGCTTTAATCGAAGAGGTAGGAATTAATTCATTTTAAAAACGTTTGTGAAACTTGAAGGGGAGGAAAAAGATTTACAAGCAAAACTGCACTTTATATAAAACTTCAGTTTTTTTCCCTTTTATTAGTCCAGGCTATACTTGCAGACAGTTGTCTTTTTTTTAATATATTGATTGTTCTTCTTATCTTTCTGATGGAATTGCAGTGTAATGCTAATATCGTTTAAAATTCAAATATAAATGCGCAGATTTTACTAGTTAAATGTGTTTAATTTTAAAATGTGACCACATTTGCAAATAACTTTTAAAAACAGAGCCATTTTTCTTGGGGAAATCTGCTGTTTGTTACTTCTAGTAATTTTGTTTGCTGAATAACACAGAACATTTGCCCCCTCATTACAGAAAAGGTCAATAAGGCTCATAACTGACAGGTTCAAAAGAACAATAAAATGCTCTGTGTTTTTCATCAGATACTTGAGTCAATGGTTTTTATTGATATTTTGCTAACTTATAGTCCGTTCAGTACATTCTGTTACGAATGCATACAATATTTGTACCGTTGAGACCTTTCTTTGTGAAACTGGTGTGTGAGGCTGTGACTGCTGTTAGTGCTCAATGAATCCTTTTCTCCCGGCTCTGTGAAACAAACCCTTCAGAATTAATTGAAGACCCAAACATTAACCAGCATAAGGAGAGATGGTAGGACCAAGCTTTTGGTTTTATTGTTTATACAGAAAACCAACAAACCCGAAACTACTTTTTTTTTTTTGTTTGTGGCATGAGTGGTTTATTTGGGCCCCTTTTGGATTATCAGTGGCAAATTTAACATCTGAAATGCTGTTCAGATGCGTATTTGGTGGCTTATTATGATTATGATTGAGATTACATATAATTCTTCTTTGCCCTGGTAGGACTTTCTTCATGAAATGAAGTCAGACTATATAGATTTTGAGGTATTGGTGTACATTTTAGTGTACATTTTCCCCTTACTTTTCTACAAGGGGAAAATACACACACAGATACAATCAGTAATAGCAAATAAAAATTTTAATTACTTTTATAGTACGACTACCATATGGATAATCAAAGCATAATTTTTTTTAAGGTAGAATAATAAACAAAGCTAGAAGCAAAATCGTCCGCTTCGGGAACTTCGCTGAATATAAAAATACGTTGCCAGAATTCAGGCTTCCGCATTCTTTGGGAAACAAAGGAAAGATCCTCTTTCCTTTGTTAATGGTATTTATCATCTTTAACTCATTAGTGGCTGAAGGCAGGGATGAAACGTTGGAGGGACTGGAAATGATCCATTGATAAAATCCACACGAGTTCTTTGAGGAATGCCTGTGTGTTGGTATTTTGCAGTTAAAATACACACAGAAGCGCATAAGCTGCAGGCATCGCTCCTCTTTAATGCTCCATAAAGACCATGGAATTTTGTGCCTTGTGTTGGTGTGTGTTTCATGCCTTCTAAATAAAGAAGAACAATTGCAGGATTCCTGGTTATCTGAACTTTGGGTGCGCCCGTGTGTAAAATGGAAATGCTTTGTGAGGCATCCACGAGAAGGGAACAAAGTAGAAGGTAATCTGGGCTGCTTTATATGACAAGCTGTGATTTGGCCTCTGCTGAAAAAATACCACTGTATTTTTGTCTCAGCCCTTTTAATTTCTTGAGAAGTTAACCTTCTATAAGGGATTGTCTACAAAGCAAGGTCAATTATGAGTTGATATAGAGCAGGATATACAAATATATACAAATATATAGATTGTTCTATTTTAAAATTATCTCGGCTTTCCTTTTTATTTACATGTTGAGGGAAGGGATATATCTGAAATGTGAGGAATTTTTTTTCCTTTACTTTAGGTGGGTGTAGCATTTCCACATAACACATATTCTTTGCTTTTTCCAAGTCCATTGAGGTCTCCTCTAAATTAATTTTAAAGAATGGTGTTTCAGTACATTGTCTTGCTTACATAAGGCTTACAAACCCACAGAGAATTTGCACCTTTTTTTGTTGTTGTTTATTTATTCCCATTAAATCATATGTACATGTTCCTTAAACTTTCTGTTAAAGGGAAAAATAATTTTCCCTTCTAGTGACTGTTAGGTTTTTATGTGAGATCTTGCAAATCTCTAACCAGGAGCTGTACTGTAGCTGCTTATGATAACTGCCAGCATATTGATGTGAGGGGAGGAGCAGAAATCTTAACAGCTCACACTCCACACACCCACACTGATTGCAATAGAGGAAACTCTGCAGCAGCAAAACAGAATAGTAAATACAGAGTAAGAAATCGTGAAAATGTGGCAAGTTATAATTACAAAGAGGGCACTTGCATCACGCTGAATACTTTTTTCTCTGTGTATTGTACAAACGAGATTTTTTTGCATGGGGAAAATCCCCAAATTTGGGTGTTGCAGTTTCTGTAATTGTATGTTTTGTGTCTCCTGACTCCTGACTGAGTGCCCTCAAAAGGAGGGCTGTTGTTTCTCTGCACTGTGACTGGCTTCATACGCCTAGGAGTCAGGACCAGGTACAAAAAGAGACAGCATTGCTGCCGAGAGCTGAAGAGCAGCAATGATTCTCTGAGGATACAGTTTTCCCCTTCTTTCTCTTTCGCTCCAGTCAGATGTACACAGTCTTATGTATGTTTCTGTGTGTACGTGTGGCAGAGTGGCTGTGGATGCACCTCGGAGCCTGCGGGGCTTCAACGTGCAGGTACCAAGGATGCGCAAGGACAGCGCTTCCAGCGCCCCTTTGGAGTTCCCACGCGTGGGAATTGGAATTACTTCACCTAGATTGTTCCATGGGAATGAGATTATTTGGAAGGAGATAAATTAGTTACTGAATGTGCCTGGGAAGATGGGAGGCTGCATTTGTGTACAGAACAGGAGACAACGGCTGATTAATTATGCTGTAAAGCACACAAAGCTTATAAATGTGCGCATGATAAATGTCTGCATCCTACACCCTTGTCCACTTTATCCATGGCCACCCGATTGTCTCCCCGAGGACTGCTACGAATATTCAAAACACCCATCCCTTCCAAAATAAAATCAATGTAGTGAGTTTTTTCTTTGTCCTCGGTGAAATAGTGAATTCACCCGTTTGTTGCTCATAAAAAGTTTGAAAGCGATTGGCGTGTTGTGAGCAGCCTGACCCGAAGGAGTGGGAGCAGGAACCTCCAGGTTGGCTGTGGGGTGCAGGAACCTCCAGGCTCAGGGACCTCCAGGTTGGCTGTGGGGTGCAGAAACCTCCAGGCTCAGGGACCTCCAGGCTGGCTGTGGGGTGCAGGGACCTCCAGGTTGGCTGTGGGGCACAGGCTTTGCCTCTGCAGGAGAAACGAGCACTGGGCTGTGTGTGAGAAAGGGTTGGGGGCAGTGCTTGGGATAGAGCCTCTGGTGTCCATTCCTTCCAAGGCCTCTGCTCTAAAGGGAAGGGGAGCGCTGCCTTTTGGGTTCAAGGAATTAAGAAAATGTGACTTTGTACCAACTTGCCTCTCATGTCTGCACTTACTAAATTGCATTTTATTAAAAGGCAAAGTCACTTTCCTGACACTAGCTGCTTTTCCTCTGACCTTCCCCCAAGGGCACCTGTTATCCCAAAGGTATAAAACCATACCTTCCTTGAGGAAATAACATTGCTGTCCCTCCCTCCTGCTTGCTTTATGCCCCAACAATTAAATTTCGTGAGAATCAATGTATCTTCTTTGTGTGTTTAGACCATGAACACCGCGTAGGGAGATTAAACTGCTGTGCATGACAATTATGTGTACATGAAACTCTTCATTAGCCTCCGTACTAAAGAAAGGAGAAAATAGATGTCACAGAAAAATTTCTGCCCAGTTCTGCTTCTTCAGCAGATGAGTGGGAGTGTTGAAGTACCTCTCCTGACTCCGGAGCGGCAGCGTGCAGGTTTTCAGGCAAACCTCATCTCCAGGGACAGATAAAGTGCAGCGTGGGAATATAGACAGGGACTGCAGCGTGCAGCCAGGTGGTCCTGGTCGTGTGGCTGAACGAGTAGCTGGGGTACCTGCTGAGTGCAGGACGTGTCTCTGTGCCTGAGCATTCCCATGCATCGGCATCGCTTTGTCCAGGACCCTTTGCTGCCTCTGGAATGAAGCAGCAGAGCCCGATCCTTCTTGAGACCCTGGCCCCCAGCAGAGGGGCTGGAAGGGCTCAGTGTGTGGTGAGAGAGCTGCTCGTGTTGAGTCACTGCTGAAAGTCCACTGTGGCAGGCACAGTGACACAACGCTTTCTGCTTGAACAGTAGAGGGGTTTTTCTCCACACCTTGCATGCTCTGTTGGAGTCAAGCTTTGAACTGGTTCAAATTCATAAAACATCAAGGCATATGCAGATTTTTGTATCAAAAGTCGGATCCAAGAGCCTATTAAATACTATAAGTACGCTATAATTGGCTTGATTAGTCTAATATTAACTCCAAGTGACACTTAAGTGACATCAACTGTGACAACAGAAGTGACATTTTTGAATTGCCTTATTTTTAGGGAGAGTGTTGATCATGGCTTTTTCAATTGTCACTGTGGCATAATGCTCCTAGACCAACATATTCCTGGCAAGCGTGACGTGTCCCTTCTCTCCGGTGTCAGGGATGTGGACAGTGAGCCTTGCTGCTGCTCAGTAGGGTTCCTGCGCTGACAATATGCATTTGTGTCAACAGAAAACCATGGATTTCCGCTAACCTATTCAGAATGAAAAGATTTCTCGAGAAAACGGTTTTTGATTAGTTACCAGTAATGTTTACTGAGGCAAGGAAGAAGAAAAAGACGTTAATTGCCATTTGTTAATGGCAAAGCCTATGAGGCAATGGCTTCAGCAATCTGTGTGATAAAAGAGCATCAGGAGTGCAGCATCCTTGCTTTTTCCTCCTGGTCAGGAGACTCCATGTTGTTGATTCTCTTGTAGCTTTCCAAGGGTAACAGTTCCAAGTGCTTGGCATCTCGAGAGGAGCAGCTTTCACCGCTGTCTGTATCCTTGGTTCCGGTGCTCTGGCTCCCAGGCTGATACCAGATATAGACGGTGACCTTCTCTGCCTTTGCTGAGCCCTGCTTTAGATCTTGAAGGTTGTGTTGGCCTCAATCGTACAGGCCAATGCTATTCTTCGAGCTTATGTCCTCGCAGGCTTAAATCCCCACAGTCTAAGAAAGCAATCTCTAAAAGTGTCTGTCCCCTAATCAAGACCCAGTGACTGTAGGCAATCTTTTTATCGAGGGAAAATCACAATAGTTCCGGTGAAATTTGGTTTTTTGTAATGATTGTTTCATCTACATTTATAGTCATGTAGAAGATGATAGATGCAGAAGAATTCTAATAATGAAAAAGATTATTTGACTAACTTCCAGTCCTGGTAGATTTCTGTGATTTTGGTGACCGTTTCCCAAAAGATTCAATGCAGAATTTCTGGTTGGTTTGTCCCGTAGGAAGTGCAACATGGATTGTAGATAGGCAGATTGAGGACTGTCATTGTCTCTTCTGATTGACTAGGAATAACCACATCCACTGTTTTATTACTCTGTTCTTTTCACCTAATAACTCTTAACTTAAAAGGCCTTTGAGACACAGGCTTGCACTTTTTCAGTCCGTTTCCTGGACAATGGAGCCTTGGTCAGTTTGGCCGGTAAATTCTGCTGTAATATGTGTCATAAGCCTGGGTAGGAACCTAATTAAATTTGCCTGTGCTTCCCTTTTGCTTCTTCCCTTCTTTCAGTCATTGATTGGACTTTTATCCAGTATCTCCCATGCAGGTTGAAGGAGTGCAGCTGTCTGTGCAGAACCTGTGCTGCTATACAGCACATATCCAGCTTTTCCCAGTGTACCCAGCCGTGTATGCAATAACTCAGCTTCATATCCAGATCTTAAATGCACTTTCTTGCTTCATATATTTTACAGGAAGAACATTTACAAACTAATATTTTTTTTTCCTATATGTTCCTGTTGTATTTATTTTCCTGTGGGCTCATTGAAATTAAGCCTGTGGTAAGTCTGTCACTTTCAAAAATCAGAGATTCTTGTTTGTCGTTCTTATGATTACATGAGATAAAATCTATTAAAGACATATTTACTACATATTTGGTTTAATCCAATTACTTGGTTTATGAAAATGAGGCTTTTTTTCTCTTCTTGGGTTTTGTGGTCTTAAATTCTGACATGTAACATTGCCTCCTTCACTGCCATTGCTGATGGCAAAGTGTTTTATTCATAATTTAGTGTTTTCCATCTCAGCATTCCAAAGGCTCCTTATCCTCAGTGCTTTGGATATGACAGGGTGGAATCTCATGTGGTTAACAAGGGCAGTAAGCGCTGGTGCATGCCTCTCCAGTGATATTCCCTGCATTCTTCTCACATGTTACAGCTCCGAGGTTGAGAATCCAAGAGTCACAGGCACGGTCAGTCTGCTTGAGTGTGACGTGAAGTCTGTTCATTTCTGCTGCCTGATATTCCAGAAGACCACTTACTGTGATAACTTTGTAATTTAAATTGTTCCATGGCTACCTACAGGTGAAAAATCACCTGTGTTATGTGACCTAATCTATTTGAAATGTTTTCTTGCCTAATCAGAGGGTTTATTCCATATGCTAACGTAAGACACTTCAGTTTCCACCACAGAACTGTGAAGCTTGGAACATCATTAACAACTGTAAGAATTGTTATCTGCTAATTCCTGGAAATCTATCCTGAAATCAAGGGAATGTAGTTCATGCAAGAAGAACCGAGAATAGGAAGTTTTTCATGTGGTTTGACACTGCAGTGGGTCGGGAATGTTTAGCTGTGTGCTGTTAAGTAGACGTGGTATGTTCGTCATTTGAGATCTTAAAGGATGTTGCATGTGGCTCTGTTCGTGTTCCCAGCAAAGATCATTAGGCAATAGCAAAGTTCATGTGTTGGATGGTCACAGAGATAAGAGCACCTAGACGTGACTACCCACCCAGAAGAAGACTCTTGTAAACTCTGAATAAGTTTTTGAGTTCCTATTTTCAGGACTGATCTTTGTTAGGATAATGAAAGGCTGCTGTTGGCTGAGTGACCGACAGGTGTAAGCTCTGTACTGTGTGTCCCTTTTACCCAATTTAAAAATCTCTTTTAAGCACTACCACCACGGATCCTGCTTAATTGTTTTTTTTGTTTTTTTATTACATATAGAAGGAAGGCAGATAGGTGTCTCTGTCTTTGAAATGACACAAAGAAAGAGAGGGAGAAGCACATGGACTAAGGGTTACCTGGACTGGAGCATCTGCTAGGTGTTCAAATGAAGTGCTTGTCTGGTTATTTCCATTGGTCAGGGCTCACAAAGGGTTTTCTGTTCCAGAGGTAGGTCTGTAAAACCTCTGACCATGCAGATGACCCTCTTTATGTATCTGGTCAGTTGTCCTTGCTTTGCTTATATCTGAGAAAAGCCTGCAGGAAACAGTGGTAAGAGCTGGGCTCCGTGGTCATGCCCTAATACCTCACTTGCCGCACAAAGCAAACCCTTAATTACAAACTCAACCACATTAAAAAATTTGTTGAGGGCTGACATTTGTGCATGAATTAAATGTGTGATGCATTTGTTGTGGAGGCATGAGGTTGTAATTAGGGTTTTATACGATATTGTAAAAGGAGATTAATGTATAGTGTGTTTCCTTATCAGCGGGAAGCAGGAGCCAGTTCCCTGTGACAGCACGGAGCCAGTCCCTGTCCCCAGACGTGTTCCACGCAGGCACGGGCTGCAGGAGCCCGTCTGAAGGGTTCCATTAAGTAGAGGTTAAAAACCCCAGGGAGGCAGAGGTTGGTAAGATGGGAGTCAGGAGTGCTTTTTGAGATTAGGTCTAGGATTTCCTACTTAGCTAAAGTAGCAAAATGCCTCTTGTCTGACTATCATATGGTGCCTGGCAGTAGCAAAGAGGTCCAGCTGCCTCTTGGGCCACCTGGGAGCTCCATGAGGAAGCTGCACAAGGACACGACTGGGCAGCTTCTAGTAAAGTCCACCTCTCTTTTTTTCTTCAGGGATCTGCTGTGATTCCCAGATTTTGCTGCACTGCAGAGCTCACAGAAATTCCTGTTTCAGTCCTAACCCATCACCAGCTGATTTTTCAAAGCAATTTGCTTGTACAGCCATCTCCCCCTTCCCACACCTACACAAAAGTTTTTAAAATTGTTTCCTTCTTGCTGCCTTCTCCCAGCTTCTCCCTGTATGAGCTGAGCCGCACAGCAAAGGTGGTTATGAAATCCTTTGCGTATGGGCAGGATTGATGTTTTTGACATCTGTCCTCCATTGAGTTAAAATGATGTTTTTTAACTTCATCTGCGGGCCTTGCTTTTTATGTCCAGCACAATGGGTAGGACGGGCCCAGCCCTCTGCGTGCACTCTCTGCTGCTGTTCTTTCTCTCCTTCGATGGGAAGCCCCCTGTTCCCCCATCATGTTGACATAATTTCAGGATTCTTTAAAGCCACCCCCGTGCGTACGTAAGCGTTTTGCTGAGCCGTGCATAATGTGGTCACTTGAATGCTTCTGGAATGCCTAGGTATCATGTGAAGATAATGATCCATATAAATGCATTTCCTAGCAAGAGGCTCATCTATAGATGGTGTGCGTGTAGGTTGCCTTAAGCGTTGGAGCTGCTTTCACGTTTTGTTCCTCTCTCCGCTCGCTCAGCCTTAGATCCCTTTCTTCAGCTTTGTATCTTTAAAAAGCTTTGCTTTTGTTAGCTGCATTAGAGATACTAATTGTGCTCACAGAAAGCCACAGTTAGATGCAAGTGTATCAAAAGCCACTGTGCTCTTCATCTGGAGGAAAATTGCAGATTGTTTTTTTTAGTGATTTGAGTGGTTGGTTGCTGCTCAGTGGGAGAAGAAAGTGGGACTGGTTTTCATACAATTTCTACATTCTTTCTTTTTTGTGTGTTTGAGGAAAAATGTCAGGTTTTCCACACGTGGTTCATCTTGGGTGTGCAGCCCTCCAGAAAAGTTCTGTTCTTAAGGACTGAAGAAACAAAAAATAATGTAGGCTTGCAAAACTATTATTCAAATCAGCTTCAAAATACATTTTTCTTTCTTTCTCAGTGAGACAACTGAGACTCTTTGACAGTTTTAGGCGTTGGCTGGTGAGGGGTGGAACTTCCTGTTCCTGTCTGTATGTATAAAAGTGTGACTTGTCTTTGATGTGCCAGAGCCTCATGGTCGAGTCATCCCCATAGCCCTCAGTCTTCTCACTCCAAGACTTTGCATCATCTTTCCTGCTGCTGCACAGCCCCGTCATTTCCTGCTGCCACTGTGAATCATGCCCTTCAGATGCCTGAAGCTGGAGAGCCAATCTCTGCAATGAGTGAGCATCAAAAGTAGTCCTGCCCTCGCCGTGGCCTTACGGAGACTGCAGTGTGATGTCATGAGTCCGTTCTTGGACTGGAAAGAAATCAGATCTTTGCTTAACAGGGACTGTGGGTACTACCAATGTGGTCTTGTTAGGGCTTCTTTGATGCTTAATGTGAGACAGACCCATCTCAAACACATTCTCAGTGTTTTCTTATTTTATTCTCTATACTGAACTCCTGTAAAGGCTGTCTTGACTTGTGCCTTTAACCCTGTTTGTCCATGAAGGCTGAAGAGTAACCGTCTTCAGATCCCACATCTTTGGCATTGAGTGAGAACATGTTGGCTACGAGCTATGCTGATGGGTCATTAGGTGTTGTTAAGTCTGGAAGCGCTTCATTTGAAGCATATTGCAAAAACCCCACAAAATTAGTTCTTGTTTGGGAAATCCATATATCCTCTGACCTCATGTCAACAGGAGAGTTCAGTGACTTCTTACTTGTATGTTGTAAAAAAAATCTCACTACAGACATGTGAACTGGACAATAGGATAAGATTTAAAATAATCTCCAGAAATACTTTCTCAGTTAAAGAGGAAAGAAAGTAATTTTTGATCCTGATAATCTTGCCTTCATTTTGAAAAATCATAGCCTGTGAAAATAAACCTGCTGGTTACAAACTAAAGCTTTCATAGAAGTTTAAATTAAAAAAAAAAGAAAAAAAAACACTATTAGCATAAATATTATCAGAAATGTGAGCAATAACTCAATTTAGAACACCATGTTAACATTATTCATCAAAATACTGAAGACAGACTGCTGACAACACTGTTCTGTGTGCAGCATATTAGGGAAACAAGGAATAAGGCTTGTATTCCGAGATCATCTATATCCTGCAAAGCCAGGATGTATCCATCATGTCACCAAATGTCATTTATTATCCATTGTGGAATAAACTCCTGCGTTAACACTTTTGCAGGCTGCCAGAAAACGCAGGAAAGCTTCTTAATGCTGTTCGGATTTGAAAAGATTCGTAATTTGGGATGAAGTTAAAAGTACTGATAGAGCATCCCTGTCAGCGTCTGTGAATGCAGAGGATGCACCCCGAGAGGGTGCCTGCTACACAGCAGATTATTGGCTTCTCAGGAGAGTAAATGGATAAGCTTTTCTCATAGCCAAATTGCCACCAAGGCATTCTTCCTGGGCCTGAAGTGGCAGTGGCATGAAATCAGTTTGTAAATCACATTGTGTATCACAACGCTACCTCTAATGGGTATATGGATTCTAACTTCCAAATAATCTCTTCTCCAGAGTCTTCAAATATTGCCTTACCTAGTCAAGCAAGACCTTTTTTAAATGATTCACTCTGTGCAAGGAAAGCTGTGACAGGGTTTTGTGGCTCCTGAGCCGGTGGTTTTCCCTCTACCAGCTGACCCGGGAGCACCAAGCTGCTGAAATACCCACCCTTTCCTGCCTGGCAATCCCCAGCCAGAACAAACTGTTTGTTCTCATGCTGCAACATCAAACTTACAGCTTCTCCTTGGAAATAAATGTGGCACTGGAAAAAGGTGCCTGCTAGAGTGCAGTAGAAGGATTTTGGAATCTTCCCCAGCTGAGGAGAAAGGGAAGCCCTGCCAGCTTCTGCTAGCTTGTCATGCCCTGAAGAGACTGAAGAGACAAGGATTTCATCTTCAAACAAGCAGGTTTTGGCTTCTCTGCCAAGGTTGCCACTGGTTTTAGGGGCAGGGCACCCAATCCCTGCAAGTGCAGTAATCATCCTGCTGCGTATGGTGAACCACCAAAGAGCTGGTGCGTACCAGGGACTTTTGGGCTCATGAATTGTGCAAGAATTGTGCCTTGCTAGGTAAAAGATGTTCAGTTGTCATCATATGTTTTTTTCTTTACCAGTTCAGTTTTAACATAATCTGTGTGAAAAACAAAAGCTTTTATCCTTCTTCTGTCTTGTGAGAGTATATTTATTATATCATTATTTATGCCATCAGACATGCTCCTCATTTTCATTGTGGTCTGTGGATTCAGAACAGATTTCTGTTTCTTTTTGGATTTGCTGCTAATTCCTTTAATGTGCAAGTAATTCCACAAAATTCACGGTAAATGTTGTTATCAATGAACACTTGAAGGAAAACTTCCTTTCAGAACGCCTTTGGGACCCCTGTAAGAGACTCAGTATTTTGTACAGATGTTATTCAAATTGCTGATAAAGTACATTAGTGAAGGATTCCTACCTGATTTCATCACATCCCCTGCAGTTTCCACGTGTCACCTGCAAAAGGACAGGGCCTGAAGTTCAGCAAAGCATGCTCGAGTAGGTGTGTTTGCAAGTTCTGTCACCAGTGTGCATGCTGGCACTCAATACCCTTGTTTGACTGTCTGGTTTAGCACTTGCAGTGGCCCTGGACTTCCACAAACCAGAGGTGGGAAACGAATGGCACAAAAAGCCTTGTGCACTGGTCAGAGTTTGATTGCAGCTAGAATATAGACTAAGTTCAATTTTTCTACACTTAATTAAGCAAACGGATCTTTCCCGTGAAGCAGATTCTGAGTCTGTATCGGCTCCTGTTGAAGTTGGTTGGCCTTGGGGCTGTGTCAGAAGAGATGAATGTGATGTAAAAGAAAGTGCCTGGGTTTACAGGGGAAAACCCTTGACAATAGCATGATCCCTACAGTTAAACCATAAGCAGTAATTTCTGGCAGTTATTGTCACTGCTGAAGAAATCCCCAACACCGCGGAGGTTACTCAGAAGTAGGATACTTGACTTCTTCGTAGTACGTGTTGGGGTGCTAAGTTTTTTAGACTGTTTTAAATTTGGGTTGAAATACTACTTTGCAAGAGGACAAATACTTGAAATCTTGTTTCCACTTGACTTACATGTCACCGAGCTAAGATTCAGTGTCCCTTTTTACAGCCAGCCTCATCAATGTCACTTGGGTCAGAACCCAGATATGTGGCCCCAGTGTTACCCAGTTGTGACATCATTTTCAATTGCTAAAGAAAACAGAATCTGAAATGGAGGAGGAGGTGGAA
>VYZT01047485.1:309-42443 GCA_013400735.1 Pomatostomus ruficeps
ACAAGGAAGTTGGAAGTTTTTTTGAGTTTTTGTGAGGAACATTAAACAGAGGCCGTCTGCTGCTTTGGTCCAGGTACAGAGCAGACATTCTCTGTCCAGCACATGTGCTGCTCAGGAACTTGGCAGGGGCAGAGGTCCGGTTTGTTCATCGCCCACCTTGTCTCTTTCTTTCATGATGAAAGTAATTAATGTGAGAAAATGAATGAAAATTTTAAAAAAAAAACACATCCACAACCATAGAAATCCTGCTCTGTGCAAAATCTTGTGGAAACTTTCAAAAGGTACAGCTGATTTTAGCAAAGAAATGGTCTCTAGGGAGAATGTATGTTTTGATGAAAATTTCTGCAGGGAACTCTGGATAGAATTTTCGAATTTTAATACCTGCAATAGGTAGGTAGGGTGGTTTTATTTTATTTACAAAGTACTTCTTTGGAACAAAAATACACCCGAAAACTTCGCACAGGATTGTGTATATCCAGCAATGACGAGGCAGGGTTCTTGTTTTGAAGGGCCCTTGACCCAACCAAATTAGCAAATTAATGTTGTAGCATTCTCCGAGTGACCTTTTCCTGTGAAATGAACCTATTCTGATGAATCATCAGTGCCCACGTTTGACAGATGTCAGTAACCACTCTGAAGATGGGAAGCTGATCACCTAATGAGTGCACTCACCACCCTGTAACAGGAACAGCCTTCTGTTTGTGGGATGTGATTTCTTCTGTCTGTCTAGGAGCTGTGGTGATTTTCCTTAAAAAGAAAAAAAAAAAGGTGGGGGCGAAGGAAATATATAAGCATGTATGTACTTTGGGTTTTTTTTAATTCTTTCACCAATGAGGCAAAAATAAATCCTTACTGAGATGTAATACAGCCTGCAATTAGGGTATTGATTTTATGTGTGATGCTGAATGTACCATTAAGTGGAGGTTGG
Source organism: Pomatostomus ruficeps (assembly GCA_013400735.1). NCBI lineage: Eukaryota > Metazoa > Chordata > Aves > Passeriformes > Timaliidae > Pomatostomus > Pomatostomus ruficeps. The sequence goes on from VYZT01047485.1 coordinate 1,238, forward strand.
CAGTTAAAAAGAATGGTGCTGCCTCTCAGTCCTTTTGAGGCACTGTTTGCTTGATCTGCCACCGATCCATAGCCCCACACCCCACTGTCATATTCTTCCCTCTCCTGTGGAAATCAGTACCTTTCTCTCCCTCTCCCTCCCTTCATCTGTTTCAGCTCTGGCCTCTCCCAGTAAGGGGAGAGCTAATCTAAAAACAACATGGGGGACAGTGTGAACAACCACCACTAGAGTCTCTTAAACACATGGATTTGTAAAACTTGATTGTTCTAAGCCTGTCCAAGCCAGGAGTACAATTTGAATTAAACATAAGGCGACTCCTTTCACTGAATCAATAAGTGCAAATAACATAGCTTGCAACCATGTTTTATTTCCCAGACAAAAATGGTTCTTAACAGTTTTCTGAAGGCTATGCCTCAGCCACCTGCTGCTAAAGTTGTTTGCATTTTCCTAGAAAATTTGATCTTCTACAGCATTAAAACAGACAAGTATGCAGTCAGCATGCTTGTGCATACTTGGGGCTAGATGTTTGAGAGTCATATTTTTTAATGAACACTATAACTTTCTACAAACTTTATTTTAGAGAGTATAAATGACAGGGATGGAGGGTGGAGTGCTGGAACTGTGGGAATCTTTCTCTCAGACTCACTTAATTTTAGCTTCATTCTGGAGAGAAAGGCAATCCTCACTGTTATTGAGAAATGTCAGTTTGGTGTTTTGCCACGTACCTGTTATTTGCATTTCTAATACTAGCTTTCACTGCAAGATCCCATTCTCTTGATATTCTTCTCTGGTATGTGTGCTCTGGTATTTGGGTTCCTGCAGGGACCTTAGAACATGTATTTTGCAGTACTTGTTTCCATTTTGCAAATACACTGAAGCACACTCTAATACCAGTTGATTTTTGCAGCTGGCATATGAATGTATTGTACTCCCAACAGGAGAGTGATTGAAATGCAGACACTGAGAACAGCTGTTTACAGTGAAATCCCGTTTCCCAGTTGGTTTGTTCTGAGCAAGAGGAGTTTCCTAGAAAAGCAGATAACCTCTGCTTTTACTTTTCTTCACCCTATTCTCCTTCCTAGAGTTATAAATGCTGAACAAAAGTTCACATTTTCTGTTTCACAATTAGTTCCATTAGCAAAGCTAACAACAATGAAAATTTCCTTTTCTAGGAGCTCATCTCTTTTCTGCTATTGCTCTTATCATCTCCAGGCCACCAAGTAGTGTGTTACTTTATGCCTTCCCCTTGGTGTTGTACATCAGCAAAAGCATTAGGTACAGGCAGTGAGAAGTGATAACCTCCAGCATTAAAGATCATTAGAATTTCATGGGATTTACTTTCTGTTCCAATACTCCCATATATTACAGATCACTACCGTTTTTCAGTCTATTTCTTTGCATACTTAATTGGTACTTAAGTAGCTAACAGGTAAATGAGGAAGGAATGGAAATTTAGATCCATTATTTTTAAATCCTTTCTGAGTCTAACATGCAGGATGAGGAAGAGAAAAATTGTATCAATCTGCATTCTCCTTGGGTGCCAGTTTATACCAGATGAGGATCTTGGGTGCTATATAGTTTCTAACTTTTCAGTTTCTGTCTTAGAGAACCTCTGCAGCTATGCATTAAAGCTGTTGTATGGACAGCAGGCAAACTGCACTTAATAACATGCTGTTGCTAAATCTAAACCCTGTTTTTTTTCTATGGAAGTGCTTAAGGGGAAAAAACCCATCCAAAATCCAGTCCAAATTGTGTCTTTATGACACAACAAAAATAAAAAGTAAAAGCCAGACAAACTGAACATGTTTTTTATTGTTATTAAAAAGAATGTGGATCTGGACTGACAGCTTGTAAACTAAGAACAACTTGATCTGTTTTGAAATGCTGTACTATCCTCAGAACAACCCATGGAAATCATGATGTTCTGTTAAATGATTCAATACTTGGGGATTTGATTTGTCTTCTTAGTAAAAGGAGATTATTTCTCCAAAGAAATTTTTGTATCTTCATGCAGTTACCCTTTGACTTTAACTATTAAAACCAACAGAAAATGAGCTGTATCTCAGCAGTTTGTTCAGCTCAGAGACACATGCTCAGGTGATCTAACCCTATTTTGCCCTTTACCACTGCTCCTTTTCAACTTGATGGCCCAGTCACTCCAAACTTCCCCCCATTTTCTTTTCTACCCCCATCTCTTTCTCTGCAATCTTTGATGTGGTTAACTGGAGCCTTACTTAGATATTTTGGAAGATTTTATCAAAAGTGCAAATGCATTCTTTTTAAACAGTCTTTCCACCAACATCACTTCCACCCTAGCTATTCATGGTTTAATCACACTAAGGGCAATAAAACTCCTCTTTATTTACTCTGGATTAATGCTTTTTTGAGTTTAATGAGACAAACTTTGGCAGGTGCAACTTTGCAGACAATTTGTAAAAGCCCAATGGACATTTATTGCTTCCCTACCATTAATTATATGTGTTTGGAAAATGTGTGTTAATAGAGGTGAATACACATACACATGTGATTGTAAAACTAAATGAACAAGACATAAACCAAAACTGACAGAATAATTCAATAGGGAAGGAATAACCAAAGGAAAGAGGGCTGATTACTTCGATATGAAAAAAGTGCCACATCAATGCGATATTTGGGTTGCCCTGGCAGTGGAGTGAGCCAGGAGCTGCTGTTACTTCTCAGCAAATGATACCAGGCATCTCTGCTGGTTGCCAGGCCCACAAGCCTGTGCATGGAGATTAGACAGGAGGTATTTAAGCAACAACTACCACCAAGTGAATGAATAACTGTAGAGTATAACCAAGTGCTTAACTTCAGAGAGAAAAGCAACATCTCCTTAAACAGCATGTCTGTCATTCTGCAAGATATAAACACTATATTGCATAAATACTCTACTTTCGCTCCCTAAATGATGTTTTTCAAGTATTTTTTAGCAACCCCTAAACCAAATTGTTTATAAATGTGGCAGTGGAAAACTGCATCCATTAACTTTATCTGAAAAATAAAAGAGAACCCTGCTGTTAGGGAAGTAAAAAATAGCTGACAGCCATTTCTTGGCTCTTGGTGGTTTTAGTGAGCTATTCACTGTGATAGAGGGGACTACACAACCACAACACAGTTGAAAATTAAAAATAAATCCATAAATAGGCGATATAAAATTATCAGTGTTCAACCAGATGAACATACACACATTTAGCTGCAGCTTACATGTCACATTGACTCACTGAAAGAACACCTGGGGGTGAAATTCACATTCCTGTGTGCAAAAGGTAGATGCTCACTTAACAGTAACCCAGTTCTTTACCTTGGTGCTTGTTCCCTCAAGAAATGTCAATGTCTTTTACCTAGGTCCAGGTGCAAAAGATGTCTCAAACATAAATGAAAAAGTGTTGGGTGAAGGTTATGATGTGATGCTGGTCCAATCTTAATGCATGTAAACTCAATATAATGATTAAAATTAATAGATTATGGTGCAATGTAACTGAAATTATAAAAATCAAAATATTTTAATCTGTGATTAGTCTGTAGTGGCCTTTCCCTTCTCTTTATCCTCCTCCTCCTTCAAGAATGTTTTCTTTTATTTTAATGGAAGCAGGCTCAGGGTCAAGTTTTGCTGCATTTCAAACTGCTTTGCTTGGGGAATTTGCAATATTCTTGCAACTCAGTTCTTAGGTGTCACCCCAAGAAAGATGAGAAAGGACAGAAGAACTGCAAAGTTGAAGGAAATAGCAAGAGAGAGCAAACAATACATGGTAATGTAGAAAGTAAGGATGGGGTCAGAACCAATACCTAGCATATGAACACCCAGGACTGAGATTCAGGCTGGGAGCCAAATGATTCTTCTGTGTTTGCTGAGGTGAAGAATGAAAAGGGGACAGAACACAATGGTGTGATTCACTTATTGTACAATTTTATATATATATAAATATATCAAACATATACAAAGTAAGAAATTCTTATCCTTTTAGAATGTTTGAAGCTGAATTCAGCACTTTGGTAGATAGTCATAGAAACAGTCACGTTAACCAAGTTAATTTTTCTCTGACTATTAATATTTTTCTGGCTTTGAAGCTAAGAAGGTTGAGTAGTGGAGACAAGACAGATGAAAATCTCTGAGTTTTATATCTAATTTAGAGTTAAAATTGATTGATATTTTTTGTGTGAAACTTTATTGTCGCTTCAAAAGTTCCAAAGATACCAAAACAATGCTTCTAAAACAGAGTACATAGCCCTAAGTTTAGGACTGATTTTAAAACTGGCTCTGCTTTGTAATCTTACGTCACATTTTAATCACAAAAACAAATGATGGGTGTCTTGAGCTACATTCTGATGCAGGTAGCAGAACAGATTTAACCAGCCTCATGAGGGACAGAACAGTGTGTGTGAAAGACGGTTCCTTTTTGGGGTTCTGCTGGAAAATGGTAAGGCAATGGTCTCCTTGGTCTTTAACAATAGCAGATAACCTGCTCTCAGGTTCTGCAGTTGTGTGAATTCGATGAGATGAATGTCCAGTATTTGTGCTCAAAACTGTGTTCAGAGCTTGCAGTTCAAAGGAAGAGTTAAGACAAAACTGGGACAAAAACCAGCTCACTGGAACATCTGTGGGCTATGTGACCAAAGGACACTTTCTGGGAGATACAAAACAGAAAACCAGATCTTCAGCATGAACAGGAGATTCTATTTTAAAATTCTTGCAGGATGAAGGATTTCTAACATGAAAGATAAGAACAATCAAAAATCAGGAAGACTGCTGAAAAGGGTGTCACATTCCCTGTCCCTTTCATCACCAAGACCATGAGCAGAAGGAAAAAGGGATATAATGCAGAATGACACTAATTGTGAACAGATCTTGCCAGGAAAAGGTAAGTGACTTCTAAGGAGCCCTCCCTTTGGGTTTTTTTTTTCTTTTGAATGTTGTTTCAGGCTGTTCTGGACACAAGAGTGCCTGAGAGATTTTGTCAAAATGATAGAGATCTGAAATGTTTAAAACAGAATCATAGAATCATTAAGGTTGGAAAAGACCTCTAAGATCCTTGAGTCCAGCCATTAACTCATCACTGCCATCCATCAGGACACATCTCTGAGATTCAATGCAGCCAGTTTTAGTTGTGTTCACTCTAACCTTAAGTTAAATAGTTTCAAGACCTGCACTGACTCTCACTCTCAGGTTAGGAGGACAGATAGCACTCATGTGACACTCCTTTTGCTGCTCTTGGTGGACAAAATGATACTATAAATGTCAAAAACACAAAGCAAATTATGCTCATCAGAGCATGTAGGAATAGCAAATAGACACTATCCCAAAAGCGTGTAAATCATGGGGAGGCACTTAATGCCATATGGCAGTACTCCAGTCTGATGGGATCCACTTACTTAAGGGAACAAGACAAGATTTCAAACAACTTGTGCTGGCATTTTGTTTTCCTTGCTTTCCTGGCATGTCCTTTTTGTTCTTCTAAGACCCCTTATTCTGAAGACACTGAAAGCCGCAGCACAGTTTCGCTGCTGCCTGTTGGCTTTCCAGGAGACCTTCTTGTCTTGGTTATACAGATGAGCCAGTCAAGGAGCAAAAATGCCACCAGATGGTTGTAATGACTGACAGAGTCACTTCAGTAATGGCCCCCAAATGCTCAGGTACATTCAGCTAAACCTTAAATGTTTAGCTGATGGAAGACTGCCTGGCTGAAATGTGTTCTCAACCAAGCATCCATAGGGCACTATTTGAATGACAGATCAGTTCATACATATCACATCAACTCCCTGTGGGCTAACCACAGTCAGGAGAAGGGGCTAAATTCAAGGAATAATCTTCAGTAAATAAATGCTCTAATGTAGAAGCTTTTCTTCTCCATCCATTTTTCTCCTAGTTTCTGCTAAGCACTTCTGGGCAGACTGTTTTCCCAGAGAACTGTGTTGGTTGCCATAGGCTGCTGTTGAGGAATGAAGTTCAGTCACAGTCTCCAGTGTAATGTCAAAAGGGAAAACATTAATTAAAAGAAGAGGCAATCTAATACTTATGCCCTGTGAACAGACCCCAGGCAGCACAGAGCTGGTTCTTCTGTTTCATTTCTCCATCGTACTTTGGCATTTGTGCTGAGTCAGATAGATGAAACTGTGCCTAGAGCAACACTCTTTAACTGCTTTTTTTTTATGTGCTGAACACCTGTCCCCTACTCTCCCAGCACATTTAAAAGAGTGGAAGTTTCATAATATAATTTCTGTGCCTTTTTCTGAAAAAAAAAAAATGAAGTGAAATCTCTATTGATATTTAACAACTGCTCTTTGGTGATAGAATATAATTGGATAAAGAGCGATGCCTTTAAAATAGTGCATTTCATTGTGGTTCTGCTTGTGTGTTTAACAGCTTTCAGGCATTAAACCAGCAGGACCTGTTCTGACCCCATATAGTGATCCTCATCATCCGCATAACAAGAAATGGACAACAGATCATATTTCAAAGGGGAATGCAAGAAACAGAGTCATGAACAGCTTAGGAAAAACTTGTTAATTGGGAAGGTCTCTCCTAATATTAAACATTAGTTGTGGGGTTATGTCCTGTGGTATCAATGCTTCTATCTCCTCATCAGAGATGTTAATACAATTGCAAAAGTGTATGGACTCAAGTATAGCTAAAATGAAGCCCCAAACAGTCCTTTGCCTCAATTATTTTTTCCAGCAATGAGTTCTTCATTGAAGACATCAAATTGTTGCATTCTTTTCAGCTTCACTGCCAGGTTCTCTTGTCTAAGAATAGAGGGTTTACCTTAATTTCTGCAAGCCATTAGTCATCACATATTACTTTGTTACCTTTCTTTCTGTTAAATATAACATCTTTTTGTCCTCCTCCAAAAGCTTTTTTGAGCTGTTGGTACCCATGTCCCCAGTTCTGAAGCACTTTTTCTAAAGAATTTTCTTGACAGTGCACAGAACAGTGGACTTTCTGTGATGCCTGGATCATCTTCCAGAATTACCACCATTTATTAAAATGTCAACAATGTACCCAGGTAGGTCAAATGCTTTGTCCCAATTTGTGTTACTTTGCATTTTATGTGTTGTGCTCTCAGTTCACCCAGCTTTATTGCATGTCACTGGAGTGCCATACAGCCTCTAGTCCTAATTATTCCATGTAACTCTGTGGCATCTGCAGGTTTTTGCCACCTTGCAAATCATTTTTAGATTTCTCATGGATAATATGAACTAACCTGCCTCACTGCGGGGCTTTGTGCAGTCACTGACAACTTTTGACACATTTTAATTTGACCATCATTTCCCCTTTTTAATTTCTGTCTTGCAGCCAGTTTCTATCCAATGATGGCACTTTAGTTTTGGTTTTGTGTTTTCCACTGTACCTGTAAGCCATAGAGAGGTATTAATTCCTTGAACGTCTCCCTGTCTGGCAGCCAATTTTCTCTTATCTTAATAGCTGTGGACACCAGGCCACCTGCAGCTGTTCCTGATGCGTGCAAGGCAGTAGGCTTGGCTTCTTTCCCACAGCAAATACTTTCCCACACCCCCCTCACCCCCCAAATACCGAGTTTTCTCTGGAAAGACCAAGAGCTACAGAGAGTCATATAAACAATACCAAAAGGCTGCCCTTCCCAGTAAAGGAAGAAAAGTCCACTCCAGAGCAACCCAAAATCCTCTGAAAGAAGCAGCGTTATCTGAGACAGTCTCATCACTTAAGGGAATGCAGTAACATTGCAGCGATATCACCACACAAATGGAGATGTCTCACAGACCCAAACTTTCCCTAAATAAGGGTTGTCCATAATTCAGTGCTGGCTGGTCTAGCAGTAGTGGCCATTATAACGAAGCAGTTTGAGGAAAAACAGAATCATAGGAAGCTGTAGCCACTTGATAAATATTAACAAGTTAGTATCACACAGGGTGTAAATCATCTTAAACACCTTTATAATCTCTAAAACACTGCCTGTGCCTGCCCTTGGATGTAGTTGCCCAGGTCTGAAAGTTTGCTTCTAATTCAGGCTGGCAAGGGTGATGGAAAGCACTCACCAGAGAGCAGAGTCTGGTTCTTGAGCTGCGGTTATTGCTCAGCATATCCTTAATTAATACTTAGTGTTCCTTGAATGAGAATGAGTTTTTAACACAAGAACCCACTGCTCCAGAGCTTTTTGAATCCAGGTTGTGTTGTCTTACAGCCACAGGATTCTTCTACTTTGTAGAAGTAATTTTTGACCAGTTTTGTTTTCAGGCACTATCTCTAACTAAGCACTGAGGTTGCAGTGCAGAAAAAAAGATCCCCAAGTCCTCTAACTGGAAATATTGCTTCTCTTCCCTTCCCTACTGGAATTAAACTAAAAAAAATGTGACATTCATTTCTACTGATGTAAGTATTTGCAAACATATATATTTGTAAAACTTTAATTTTAGGCCTAAGTTAACCTGACATGTCTTTTTAAGGAGCTTGCCCAAGGCCACACAGTGGCTCTGTGTCAGCCAGGATTAGACCTCAGGAATTGTTGCCTTTCAGTCCACTAGACCAAGCTGCCTCTCATGCTGCCATTGGAGCTCTCCAGGCCAGATCAGATCAGTCTGATCGTTTTCTACACAGGGTTGATCTTTAAAAACATGTGTATCATAACTGCCTGAGAAACCAAACTAATGTTTTTCTGTACCAATAGAGGGCATAACCAGTTTTTCCTGTTTTTTATTTTAATTTTTTGTTAGACAGAGTTAAATCATACCTATGCCCTAAACTTTAGGAAGAAAAAAACTTTGAGGCAATGAAAGCTCCAGGGATGCTGAACCATTTTGTGTTCTCATCACTTCATCTTTATCTTTTACCAGGATTACCTTTTACCATTTGGCCAACTCCAGAAGGGATGTGGGTGGCATTCACAGTAGCAAGAAATACACACAAACTCGGGATAAAAGACTTGAACTTAATTAAAGCATTAATACCTTCTTCATTATCATTTCAGGTACCCCTGGACCACAAAACATATTATCCAGAGACTTTATTTTGTCTTATCTCTTTGTCTCAAGGGCTGTGCAAACCAGATGGTGTGTGTTCCTGACTGCATCACGCTCCTTAAGCAGCAGTGGAAATCTGTTTCCAGCCAAGGTCTGACTCCAGAATTTTACTTGTTCCTCTTCCTTCCCCACTTAGTCCAGCGCATCCTAAGCTCCAGGACAGAACAGATTGCATGTAGTTGTCAGTCTGCTGCAGGACTCACTGACTGTCTGCCTCATATATTGGACACAGGCTGCAAAAGAGGGGTCTTGCAGCTGTGCCACAGCAAGCACCACAAACCCCCAAAGCCCTGTGCTGGCAGGAATACCCATGCCATGCTCTCTGTTGCCGTGCTGGGGCTGTGCATCCATCCCCATCCAGGCACAGGCTTCCCTGGCTGTGGCATCCAAGGGATGATGTTTGGGGGTCACGCCACATGGAGAGATTTGGGGTGCTGATGACATGACAAACAGAAAGACCAGAGGGGTTTTTTTTCACTGTCGTTGTGAAGTATTTGGAGTGTGAGAAGAGGATACTTAGCAGAACAGAAGTTTTGAAACCACTAGCTGAAGGTCTGACACTAAGGCAATTAACAAATCAAGATAGATTATGTAGATTTCTCTGGATCTAGTGGGAAACTGCTGCTTATTGCAGTTTTTCAAGGCCCTTTAAAACTCTGCCTGTACTAAGCTGGACTAAGTAGAAGACCACTGCAGCTCCTTTTGTGATGTTATAGGAAATTTGCCAGCCTTCAGATTTTCATGATATACACAGAGTAGCTGTGGGAGAACTTCTTACCATCTGCAGGTAATAACAGTAATGCCTCGCATTGTTACCATGCCTTTCATCTGTGGCTATCAAAAGGCTTTCTAAACATTAACTAGTTAAATGGCACCGCTCCAGTGAGATATGTACTTCTAACTTGGGTGGCTTGGGTGACTTTTATTAATCTAAGAGCTCTCATAAGGCTGTCAAGGCTTTGCTTACAAGGCAAAGATAATGATAGGCAAGAAGATAAGTTGGTTTGGAGCCTGAGGACTAGGCCAGTTTCAGGAGGGGGACTACTTTCACTAGTGCTATTTGTATATCTTTTCACTGTGTTCTCAAAAATCCTTTACTGACCTAAAATCTGAATAGCCACATAAAAGGAGATGAATATGCATCTAGGGATAGCTGAAAGTAATGTGTTTTGTAGGGGAAGGAAAGTAAAAAGTGTTGACGTTGACTCAAGGTAAAAAAAATCCCAAACAAACAACTCCCACAGCAGACACAAACCCTTTGGTGGCCTGTGGCAGTGTTCCATCAAACCTCTGAAAGTTGAGTTTATTTTTGGAGTTTTTAATCATCCTTTTAATAGATTTACTTTTTAATGGAGGAGGGGAAAAACTTTTCTATCAAAAATGTTCTATTCTTAGATGGGTTAATTTTTTTTATATTTCTAGTTGAGAAACAGTGAAATTGCTTTGGCCATTTTAAAGGGAATCACCCAGAATATGAATTTGGGTGTTGCTTGTAACATCCTCTCTCAGAGCTGAGGCGAAGAACCCTCTCTCATTACAATTCAGCCTTTGTTGAAGCCAAGCTTTTCAGGAGAAGGAAGGAAAGCAATCACTTCCCAAGAGAGACTGGGCATCTGGCAGAGACCAGCCCAGGTAACTCTGAAGTGTCTAAGCTGTTCAACTGGGACTGCAACCAGGTCTGATACTCCTGTGACATAGCTTTTCCTTTGCTGTGATGAATGCTTTAGGCAAAGTCCATGGGGCTCCACCATCAGTAATGTGGTACTAACTATTTAAGGTGGGTATTTGAAATTCTTTTCATGCCCTTGTTTTGCAATGAGCTCAACACAGACAAGATCCCAAGGAGAAAATGCAGTCCGCTCTTAGGCCAAGTGATATGAATCTCACAGTGGGGTTGGCAACCACACTGTAATGGAGGTACTGCCCAATTCTGTCCTGAACTCTGTAAGGTCAACACCTTCACAGAGGTAGGCCAGAAGAGAAGGCCAGACAGAGTAACCATCTGCTAAAGTGTAACTATCTGCCAGGCTCTTTGGCATTCTTTGGTCAGAGCTGCTGTTTCTAAGAAACAGATACGTTTTAGGATGCTCTCATTATGTTATCCTGTTTAGGAGACAGTGTAAGACCTAGAGGCAAAGAACTATGCATATGCATAGAGAGCAGTGTTAGAATTCAGTCACGCGCAACACTGAAATATCCTGGTATAAAACCAGGTCACCTTAATTTGAATCAATAGACTTCCTGTACTTTTAAGCATGCAACGAATAGTACTGACTTCAGTGGGATAGTTTGAATCCTTAATATTATGGATGTATTAGAATCCATGGGAGAAGGGATCTCACTCCCATACCAACGCTACTTTAACATTACAAGAAAACAGTGGATATTACTTGGGCACTGTGTGTCCCTATGGGAGAGGAGTTACAAGCCCCATCTTTAAAAATAAAGGTAAAAAATAACCCACTGTACATTTACTATGTGAAGCTAGCATGAGAACATCTTAAACACCATAATAAACACCCAACACTACAGCTGAAGTGAACATACACCTTAGCAGAAATGAGTATATAATTAGCAGTTCATTTTTTAATTGTGATCATGCCCCAAGGACTTGTACCATTTCAAAGAAGACACAGGTGGCAGTCAAAGTAAATGCAGGACAAAATGCCTTGTGTTGTGATTTTATTTTTTAAACATGAAGTTTAAAATCAGTGTTATATGTGTTTTCAGTGAGTAAGGGATCTTCTTCCCCTAAAATATTCTCCACAGAATTTGCATGTGTGTCTGATTGATCCTGCTGGGGCTGAAAACTCTCTTGTGCCCTCTGACAGTGTTCATCTCACAACTGCAGATTTTAGCATTGACCCACAGACCCCACTTGAGCCCCCATGCTAACTGGGGACATTCCAGCAAGGGTGGGCTTATTTGGAGTCCCACTGGTGCTAGCAGGAGCTGGGAAAAGGCTTTAAGGAGGGCTCTTACACTTTTGCTGCACTCAGCTGGAGTTGTGCCGAGCCGCTCACTGTTACTTTGAAAAGCAGAGAGCATAGTGTGGCCATCCATCTCAGAAGATCAGAGGCAGGCAGTCCCCTCAGCAGCTGGTGCCAACTTCAGGAGAATTCTTGCTACATTTGTCTTGAACTCTTCTTGTCTCCTTTCCTCCAGTTTTGATTTTTGTGTTGTTTTTTTTTTTTTTTTTAACTACATACAGTCCTCAATATCCTACTGATAATAAGAAGATAGGTGTAAGGGGAAGGAATGTCCTACATAGGTAGTTTGTATTCTAATTATTGCTTGAGCATTCAGGTGCCTTTAACACACATACAGTGCACGTACTGTTCTTGCTGTATCTGCAACATAGCTCACTGCTCATGAAAATTTATAAGCTCTTTCAATCTTTAAAGACAATCCCAAAAACAACTTTCAATATACCAGAAACTTTACACTCTTGAAGGAGGAGGGAGAGTCACAACAAATTTCTTTAGTGTTACATTGTGCTTCAGCCCAAGTGTTGGCTAGCTTTCATATTTTTAATTTAGAAATGAAAGGAAATGCTTATCATTTGTTTATTATCTGATAAACTAGTGTACTGGAGGGCAAGTCCTATTTCTGTAAACAGGCATTGATGCACTTAAAGTATTACAAATGCTGGTGGTTAATGAATATTCAGCTTACCCATTTTCTTCTCTGTGAATTTATTTTGGAATAAAAGGGAAGGGATAACAAGACTGAATCAAGTATATCTCTACTCAAAATCTTTCAGCAGTTCTTTTAGACCACTCTGGGTGCACAAAGAATTTGTGAAAGAATACTGCATTTTATTTGTGTCCAAGAACAAGCCTCAGGTATTGTGATGTTCCTCAGCACCTCCTGTGGTTCAGCTTGTGTGAAGTGCCGAGACCATTGCTCAGGCAAGCACTTGCAGGCAGGCAGTGCATGCCCTATGCAAGGTGCTGCTGTGCCAGGATCTGGGCAGCTGAGCACTGGGCCAGGCAGGAAGCACCTCAGAGCTGTAGGAGGATCAGGGTAAAGGCTAAGAAGCTGGGAGGATGGGACTCGGATTGCTAGCTCCACGTGAGTGTGTAGGCTGGAAAACTGGTAGGGCTGGGGTGAAGTGGGCAAAGTAGTGAGGTCTTGTGTATATGAGGGATGGAATATGTGCACAGTGAGTTCCAGAGCTGCTCTAGATGTTAGAGGTGGTTTGCAGGCCATGGATGTCTGTCAAGTAATTCATTGCTGCTGCTTGAGGGTGGGAGGTTTAAAATTGTACTTTCAGATTTGAGGTCAAGTAATGACATGACGGTGACTTCCTAGGAAACCGTAAGCTTTCGACAATGGTATCTATACTGAACTATTCTCCCTATATAACATTAAAAAAAAAATCAACCAAACCCACAATCAAGATAAACATAAAGGAAAAATGAAAACCCTGCTGTACACATACTCACAAGCCATGATTTTGTTTAATGAGAGCACTATTTGCAGCGGAAAGTCACTCAGCCACCCTTCTAAGTGCTGCCATCATTCAGGGTAAATGGTTTCATAACAGCTTGGAACAGAAATTGTTACAAGTCAGAGATGTGTCATTCAGAGCAAATCCAGAGAGAAGTCAAGTGACTATGATATGTGAATCACATTGAATTTGGCTGACTACAGGATATAATTACCTCCATTTATTGTGTTTATGAACACTTCTTTGTGTGAAAAGCTGTTTCTTCAGTTTTTAAAAATACTTCAGTGGACACAGATTGAGATAAATTCCAACAGAGTAGGAGAAATGCATCCTTGCACCTGTTTCTCCAACATTAATTGTATTAAAAAGCTCAGAACAATTCTGCCTTGTATTCTTACAGTTTGAGATTAAAACAAATGCCAAAGACAAGATAAAGGGACATTATTAACACAAATGATTACAGGGAACACCTTTCTCTGAGTGGTTTCAGCATCACATTTTCTGCCTGTGTCATGTCTAATTGTTAAACAAGGAGCACACTTTTAGATTAGTGACCAAAGAGCCTTCTCCAGTTAAGGTTTACCTTATAAAAGAGAAGAAAGAGTAAGTCTCTCTTCTCACTGTCTCACTAGTTGGCAGTCCTTCTGCCTTGTCATCCTTTATGCCTAAAGGCTGTATTTCCAGCTGCAGAAAAACTTTTAGTGTTCCTCACTTTTCATCAGTGATGGTATTTCAGAGGTTAGAGGAAGTGAGACAATTTGCATAAAACAACCCTTAAAGAAGTAATGTAGGAAAGTGACTCACTCCCTTCTCCCAAGATTCTCTCTCTATAGTCAAATCTGAGAAGTCCCTATTTGTTTTTCTGGCAGTACAGCACAACACCTTGAGGAGAGGGAAACACTTGGTCTGTTGTAGACAAACATTGAGACAATAAAGCATATGAGCATCTGGCTGTTTCATACAGGCAGTTCCAGGGAACTCGTTTATCAGGCTTAGGGTCTGCAGCTATACTGCCTGAGGGTTCCCACAGCATGTTAAAAGTGGACAATATTTGCCCTTGGATACATGCTTAATGTTTGAAAACTAGAAATGTTTCCCTCTTTAGAAGGCTGGAGTGCCAACTTGGTTTGGGACTGCCCCAGAAGCTCCAGTTCTACAAAATGAGCTTTTCTTTCTGTGAATACAAAGATGAGCTGCAATGGGGTGTAGCAGTCAGGGAATTTTGTTCTCCTGACAGGAGGTCTCTCAGGTTAGAACATGATGCCAGATGCACTGAAGCTGTCTGCAACGGTCTGCAACTGCACTGTTCATAAGATTTAAGTAAAGCATCTATTTCCAATGAACTTTGCTCTTGATCCGGGGCAGCAGTTGTTGGAGTCCATGCTTATTTAACCACACAGACAATCATTAACATTTTAAACAACTTTGTTAGCCAAGAACAGCCAGGAAACCCTGACTTCCAGATTGCCTTTGGGCAGCAGAGAAACAAACATATTGGTGATTGCCATGTTTCTGGGCACATTTCTCTCGCTTTCCATCCGAGAAAACATGACCAGGAATGTCTTCAGCCAAAATGTGTCTTTACACCTGCTTCTGTCCAGAATATGTCTCGCTTCACACGCACAGATGACAAATGAACAAACGCTGTAAGACCTGATATTTAAGTACATAGGGGTGAAGAGAAGTATTGGCATGCTGTGGCATCCATAACCTCCTGTTTCCTGGCTCCCATTTCTATCAGCGAGTGTGAAGGATATCATCCAGCTCCTGGGGTCTTCATTAATGCCTTCTACACTGGGCAGCAGGAGGCAGTGAAGAAGTGAAAGACCTAAATGCTGGTTTGTATGGTTTTGCTACAGAAGATGCAGTTTCTCAGATTGACACCAGCTGCTCATAGGCAAATGCAGACCAGCACACAGGTACAGCCAGGCTATTTTTCTCTTCTTTTTTTTTTTTTTTTAAGTGCCATCCACTCCCCTTGAAAAGCCCTTCATTAGTGCACTGTGTCTGCCTAGATGTATTCTGCAGACAAACCAGCAGTTCTCTGTGAGAAAACAAAACAGCACCGTGTTACAGCCACCCCGAAGGTCTGGCTTCACAGATTCATAGCAGTGACAGGGGGTAGGATTCAGGAGAAAGGAGGATGCAGAGGATCCTGCAATCTTTTCAGAGGAACAGCCTGAAAAGATTTGGCTGGGATGTGCTGGATCCCACAAGTTCAGTTGCCATGCCACTCATACCCACGGGAGCCCTACTTTTCGGTCCCCTCAGCTGGGACCAGGCAGCACAGGCATCTCCTTACTCCTGGCACTTTTCCGGGTGCCCCCATGCTGTGCCCAGATGTCTGAGTTCACATCGAGCTTGTACTCAAGATTTCTGCATTCAATTAGCTTTCAAGCAGTGTGATTATCCCTTGGACCTTTTCTGATAAATGGTATTAATTCACAGGAATATGCTAATTAAATCGTTTGCATTTTCCCCTGTTTTTGAAGAAAAAGATCTGAGCCATAACTATCACAGCCTGGACACAGATGCCTCTCACATGCTCATTTCATGAAATACCTCTCATGGAAGAGATGAAAACAGGCCACACAGGGCTGCTGCAGAGTCCAGGGGACTATCCAGCCCATGAAAGTTTCTCCAACCTTCTGTTAGAAAATGTAGTGGTGAGACTTTGTCTTCTCACTCACCTCTCCTCTGCTATCCATTTTTTTGAGCTTTCGCATTTATGTTCCTAATTAATTTAACAAGTGAATTGTGCCATTTAATTCGGCACATCATACCTCTTTGTAGTGCACAGTCTTCAGTAATAAAGTGGCATTATAAATTATTCCATTTTTCAAGCTTTGAGTCTAAATCAAATAACATATGATATCTTTGAAGACATTTTTATTGCTGTTCTTAAAACATATGAATATGATAGTAGTTTTCACACAATGGAAACCAACCCCACTTATTTGTTTTGCTTTGCTTTAATTTGATAGGAAGTATATGTATAATTATATTTCTCCCTTTTATCTGTCATTTTTCCTGGAGCCCAAAAGGAGCATGCCTCTACATAAAGCAGACAATGAAAGGAATGTCACCTCTTGAAAGAGATTTTGCCTGTTTCCAAACAGAAATATTTTAAGGCAGGTTGACTGTTCTGAATAGGTTAGAAGCAGACTTTCATAACCTCAATTATAATACATTTATAACAACATTTGTGAGATTAGAAATGGAATTAAGTAGGTTGAGATGTATTAGAAAATAAATGGAAAACATACAAATAATTCTGGAAGTGCAATTTCTAAAGCTGCTCTATTCATTAAAAACCTGCTTGTTGATGTATGATTTATTGTGTGTTGTGTAAATAAACTCCATTGACATGAGAGGAGAGAGGGAGGGCTGTGTGTAACATCCGCAGCCAACTCGAAGCTCTTGCAAAGGAGGTTTTCACAGCTCCCACTGCACACAATGTAGTATAACAAAAAATATAGGTGATTTGAAGTCTCCTTTAAGAGACTGGCTGTCTTAGGATTTTCAGCTAGAAGAGTAAAAGGGGAAGGTCAATATATACAGCTTTACAAAGGATGGTGGTGGGGTCTTATGCAAACTATATGTGAAGGGTATTGTTCAGGTTTTGTTCATCTCTAGCCTGTAGGATGCGATTGGGAGAGTTTCTTTGCCATTATCCATGTACTTGGGACTTTACAAATGAAAGTTTGTTTCTACCACCAAAGGATTTACATTTAGCCATTTAGTGAGCTTGTGTAAATTAGAGGTGGGTTTGATGACGGTAGCTGCAGGCACAGCTAGGCTGAAAGCAAGCTGCACTTGGAAATTTATAAAAGCAGTAGAATTGCAATGCATCAGATGGGAGAAGAATTTCTAGCACCAGCATTTGACATCAGTCTCATGGTCCAAACTGGGACTAGTTGGGAGAAAGCACAACTGCACTGATGTCAGTAGTTTCAACTATGGGCTCAGCTGCTTTGCTCATTGGAAAAGCTTACAGCAACTAGAACAGGCTTGTGAACCTGGCCACTACTTTTTAGTGTTATATTTTACTTAATACATTTACTTTGGGGTTTTGCTTGTTCTTTCTACCTTTTTGTAGTTTTATTTTTAATGGTGAATAATTCCCATCTGGCTTTTCAGTTTTCATAGTATGTTTTGGCTTTGTAAAATTTGGCATAGACGTGAGTGACTGTGAATATTTCTGTTTGTTTGTTTGTTTGTTTTAACAATAAATACTGCATGATGGAGCTAACAATTTTTTGTGACTCCATTCTGATCAACAAAGCAATGGAATTTCTGAATGGGCTGTCTTTCAGTTTGAAATGGTGTTTTCTCATTGACAACGTTAGGAGTGCACATGAAATAAATGCAAACTTGCATTAGATTTTCATTCCCATCAGACCTACCCCTAAGCGTCTAAGCATCGATTTTACGGCAAAGAGTAAACCTCAGTGTCTTCAGCTGATTAATGTCCCGTTCCCAATTTGCATGCATAGATAGTACCTATCCAAAGGTCAGACCAGGGGAGTGAGGTGAGCTGTGTTAGTACCTCTTCCTCAACCATGAGTTTGACAGAAAAGAGATGGAGAAAGAGAGCACGCAAAGATTCGTGCCCATGGGAAGGGATCAAAAAGGTCATTTTCTTTTCCATGATGTATATGTTTCTTTTAATCAGACATGATAAAAATCAAACTTACGTTGCAGAAAAAAAAACAAAGGCTTGTCTACTGCTTATTCAGCATTTACCAAATTTAGCTCCTCTCAGAAGATTGGGGTTTAATTTGTGGTAGGGTTTTCTGGTGGTATTGTTTTCTGAGGCAGAGAAAGCATGGATACAGCAAGGGCAACCACAGGGAGTGATTGTCAAGAAGAATGTTGTGGGGTTAGTAGGAATGAGAAAGAAAGATGGGCAAGAAGGAGAAAAATGTAGGTAAATTGACCATAAGTCTGGTATTTCCAATCACTAATTAGTGAAGGAGATAATTGCATAGTTGAAACTTAGTTTGGTATAATCATGTAAGCCCATTTCTTGGAATGTATGAATGCAGAGAGGGCAACCAGTTTTTCTTTAAAAGTTTGACTTTAAAAGAATAAACCATGGACCAACATCTACATCAACTAGCTGCTCCTGAAAAAAAGAAAAAAAAATTCATCAAGAAGAGGCTCCATAGATGTGGCTTCTCCACTCCCCATGTAGAGGACAGTCATTTCCACAGTGCAATGGACCCTTCTTGCTGTGCAAGGTTTCCCATGCTGCATGTCAGCTCAATTTCTCAGTGATGCTGTGTGGACTCACAGAAAGAAACAGGGAGGCCCAGTGACCAGACATCCTTCCCTCTGCAGTGGTGCTTTCAGACCACCTGAGAACTGGGCATCACGTGGGAGCAGAAATCCTCGTGCAAATGGAAGCTTATATCTTAACGTAATTGGTGATTCCCTTGTATTGCTTGATTTTAGGTAGTGTTCTAAGAGATTGAAAAGAGAGGTCTAAGTCCTGCAAGCACTTGCAGGTGGTGAGAATCACAGTCAGATCGTGGGGTCAAGTTTACTGTGGCTTTTGAAATGCCTGAGCAGCATGTTTCCTCTCAAAGGATTTGTAGATAACAATTGTGGAGTAAAGAGAGGCTTATACAGTGTTTCAGCTAATGGGAGGTCTGTCTAAAGGCTGAGTATAGAGCTTGTGCGTAACTGGGTATTAAGACAGCTTGAGAGGTCACTTACCTGTGTCCTACAAAAGAAAACTAGGAAGCAGATTGTGAAACTGTCATTTGTTTGTCCTCAAATGCCATACAGGATTCTCCCATCTTTCAAAACACTAACCCAGTCCATCTGCTACTGGAAATTCTATGTATTGTCTGTGTTTCACTCTGGGACCAGTCCAAGGCCCTGGATTAGTTGATGTTGCTCCTGCCCTGACATCTCCTGGGCAGTCTGGACTCAAATGCAGCTTGAGATGGTGGCACTGGTGTTCTGAATGCAGCAGGGAGGCCATAAAGGGGCACAAATGGGTGTGGGAGGAGAGCAATTTTCCCAAAATATCAGCTACTGCCTCCACACCACTCCTCAAGCAGTGGCTGGCTGGGCAGATCCAGATTTTTTGGTACCTGGACATCCCAGGTGAATGCCTTTGTCCTCTTCTCTCCCATTTAGCAGGGGAAGTCTGTTTTCAGTCTGGCACCATCTCCTCTTCATCCTTTTGGCAGCAAAACTGCATCTGCTTACATTTCTGAGGAGCTTTGAGCCAGTCCTGTCTCATAAACATGTGCTTTGCATATTTACAGTAACTTGTTACTTTCCTTATAAGTAGTGACATCTCCAGGTGTAATGCATCCAGGATCAATAAATGCCATTAAAACTTTTATGCGCATTGTAGCTAAGAGACTGGGAGTGTTTGAATGAGTCTCAAGTTAAGCAAGCATACAAAGTTGACAAGCATTCATTTTAAACTATGGATGTGAAGGTCAGATCTCAAAGATGGTTTAGTTACTCGTTCATCTGAAACACCTGCACTTTTACTCTCTGACTTGTTTTGATTTATTAAAATAGAAAAGGAAAATTTTTTCAAAGCATAAGGCATATTTCAGTTTCTTGCTTTAGACTTTTAAAATTAACCCTTTCATGTTTGCTTAAAAATATTGAGGGTGTTTTCATCACTCAGGATTTTTTTAATCAGCAATTTTTTTTAAATTATTCCCACTTTCTTTGATTTTGTTTTCTATTTACTCTGGAACCAACTTCAGCTCTTGATAAATGGTGTTTCAATTCCCATTCAGATAGTGTGCAATTAAAAACTAAGTTTAAGGAAATTCATAGATGTGTAATTATGAAAATATTTGAATCTGATATTTCAAGGAGGGTGGGAGGTATGTAATTTCTTCCAGAATTTTTCAAAACTGTGTGGGAAGAAAATGTGGGGGAAGAATTCCAAATAATCACTTCCTGCAAGTCTGTAGCTAATATCCTTGATAACCAAATGTGGTAGGGAAGTTTCTAGCTTACCTTGGTCTGTTTTCCTTTAATCTGCTTCAGCTGTATTCTACCTCTCTCTTCTGCATGAGATGTCATTACTTTTCAATCCAATACACTTTCACCAGTGGAATTCTTTCCACTGCAGCAACTAGCCAGCTCATGTACAGAAAAGGTCTCTAACACGATTCTTTCTAGACTTTGCAAATATTGTAAATTGTGTGACACTTTCCCTGTGCATTCCCATTCCTCTGCAACGACCCAGTCTGCAAGGAATGAGACAAGGTTTTTTTTTTTAGGGTTTTTGTTTTTTGGGGTTTTTTTGCAGTGAGTACAACTTCTTTTAATCCAGAAGTCATGATACATTTTGGTGTTTTTTCCTAACCCACCTACATCTCAGGATATGGAACACTCAGTCTCCTCACAGATCTGTTCTTTTTCTGTGAGCATCTAATGATCAAAACTGGTAAGTTCTAACTTGTCCAAAGAGTCCCCCATGGTGTTGTACAAAAGTTAGTGCCTGATCATTCCCAAATGATGGCATAGGGAAAATATAGTGAAAATGAGAAGCAGAGTTAAGTGGAACTGCACATTAGTGAAGTCTCTAACATATGCTTCTGTCTCAGCTTCATACACCTTAATCTCAGCCCTCCCCCTCCTGTCTGACATCCACACCACTTGCATACAGTCTCCCATACCTCCAGCACATGTTGCAAGAAAAGAAGCTATTCCATTTTGTTAAAGTCACAGCCCACAGTATGATTCATTAATTTATCATTGTAGCAAGTACTTGAAGCCACATCAACTTTATGGCCACCATAAAGTGTCCTACCTAACACAGAACGAGAGCACCTTGCAGTACCTGCCTAATACCATAGTGATAATTGCACCATTGCACTGTTTTATGAGGCAGTAATCCAGCTCCTGAGCAGACAAACTACCAGGCTGAAGGCTGAATAGTTTATCTTGATGAGGAAACTCTAGTATTGCAGAGTAAAATAGTGTGATGGTGCCATCGCCATTTTTCTGTGCTTGTTGTAGGAATTCTTTTGGTTTGTAGGGGTTTTTTTAAGTATTTGAATATGTCTATATCCAACAGCTAATGGTCATGTGTGTATCAGCTGCAGGAGACCACACTGACTGTTTATTTCAGGATGTGTGTCTGTAGCTTCTGCCACTGCTGAGGCCTAGTCAAAGCCCCCACAGGCTGCCTTGCTGCCTGGCACATCACAGGGGTAATTTTAGCTCCCCAGGTATTTGTCACTCATTCCACAGAAGTGCATACACGTGTACAAGGGTGTTTGTGTATATATTCCTCTCACAGGCAATAACCTTTTGTGGTTTCTAGTTTCACCCATTGTGTACCTAAGTGGTTCTTCATGACTTAGACATCTTTCTTAAGCTGCTGGTTTTGTTACACAACAAACTTCCATGCTGAGTTGTACAAAATCAATAAATAAAAACAGGAGGATATTTCATCTGCCTTTCCTGCAAGCCTCCATTCCTCTTGACATATGCAGGGAACGTTGAAAGGCAAAATCACTTCAAAATCAAATGATAAACAGTGCTCTTTGATTAAGTTTCGCTTATATAGAAGATTCCGAAGAGAAAACAAAAATGTCTCTCTTGCTTCCTCATAACTTCTTTCCTCAGGCTTAATAGAAAAAGATAAAATGAGAAGCATTACAATGGCATTTGCCAATTTGCAGGCAGAATATATTGCAGGTGAGCAGGCATTCACCTTCAGAGATAAAACCGAGTCGGAGAGAAAGAGTCCACATTGCCCTTAGAAGTAATGATCGCTCACATCACGCTGGATGTTTGTTATGCCAGCCGTTTGTCAGTCAAACAGCAGACGTCTTTTTGCTGCACTCTGGTCTCACAGTTCAAATAAAATAATGCCATAATAGATGAGGCTGTCCAGGTCACGGGAGTTATTAAATGTCTTTCCTTTGCACCTAAATTTTTCTTATGTCCACACAAGAAAAATTATATGTTCCCTGTAATGTTTATTAAAAAAAAAGAAAGTTGCTGTTGTATGTGACTGGGGGAAAATCGGAAACTACAAGAAGAGGACAACATCAAAGTAAGGGTCACTCTGCAATGTGGTTTGCAAGGGGATATAAGAAACCAAAAAGCTGCATTCTCCTCTTGTTCCTGTGTCACCCATAGAAATACTAGACGGTAGCCTGAGGAAGATAGCAGCTTCCCTGGGTTCCCCATATCGCCTGCTCTCCCAGAGAGCTGGGCAAGGCTGCAGGTGGGTCTGGGTTTGTTTCATGGTCAGGTCTCCCAGCAGCGCAGGCACACGCTGCCCATTCTTCTGGCATTGTTGCAACATCTGCAGGTAGACTGAGGTCTATATTTTTCTGTGTACCTAAATTCTCAGAAGTGTCTATTACATCAGATTGCCCAGCTTGGCGTAAGTTAGAAGAGCTGGCTCTCAGAAGGTGCTGAACACATCCTTCCTTCTGCTCTCTTTCCTTGCCTCTCCTTGAACAGAGCCCTTTCAAGGCTCTGAAGTATGGGACCTCCAGTTGCTAATCCATTTCTAAACACTGTGATTGGTCTATAGGTATTCCTGAAAAGCCTTATCTCTGGTCTCCAGCTGGAAATGTAATGCAGCACATAATTGCACAAGTGTCTCAGTAATGGTGCAAATTCAAATTAAATCATGGGATATTTCATACTGTGCATATAACTCCTGATGTCTGTTTTACAGGCTGCACAGTTTAGCAGCATGCTTTTTAAGATGTAGCACTACAGTAGACATTAAAAACAAGAAAAATAAATGCATGGACTCTGTAACAGCATGAGATTTTTTTCTTCCCAGGGATGGCACCAAGGTAAATCAGAACAATTATTTAATTCAGTTTAATTCTTCCTGGTAATAATTTCTAAAAAAAAAAAAAAATAGTACAAGAAAGGTGACCAAAGAAGCCCTTGGCCAGATGAGTTAGATTTGGATTTTTAGAATAAATATTTATTTTCTTGGACTCAAGTAGAAGAAGAGTATTCCCTGTCTCAAGCCCTCTCCCTTACCAGGCTGCTACAGAAAACATCCTTATTATTCAGTGACCACACTGACTACGCTTTCTTTACAGGTCCACAAGGATCTCCTGTTTTAAATCTAAAGTCTTCCCCTCAGCACTGATGCAGTGCTCCACACTGTGTGCAACATGAATACCATGTTTTCTGAATTGCAGCTCCATTGGGAACCAAGGACCCAAAAGCAGAAAATGATCAGCCAGCTCCTGGCATCCAAACACATGGTCAGCTTGGCTCTACCAGGCTCTCACAACCGTGGATCACACTACATTCATTAGCCAGATAAGAAATAATAAGCAAAAAAGCCAGTGTTTATCCTCCATTCCCTTTTGCTCTGCCTTTTCTTTAGTTTTTCATACATGAAGGAAAGAGATAATAGAATGAATCCGTATTGCACCGTCTTATCCTACAAAACTGCTTTGGCTCAGAGGTAGAATTGTTCTTGATTCAGCCCAAACAGATTTGGGCAATGACATGTTTGTGTTCGCAAGCACAGGAATGTTCAGGCATCAGTAGACTGGCTATTTACTTAGGTTTACTTTTTCATATGACATAATCTCCTTCCAAATAATGCCTGCCATCATCTTCGATGGTGCTGTTCCTACACGTGCTGTTCACAGCAGCATGTTCAGCACTGACATTTTGATGCTAAGGAAAGCAAAAGGTAGGGAGTTCATTACAGAAGCTCCCTTCAGGCTTTTGGCAATATGCAGTGAGATGCCAGTTGTTCCCAGTCATTTTCTGTGAGCAAGACTATACTGGAGCATTCAACCAAGCAGAGTATATTCAACATTCTTTCCTTTTGGTACATACACTATGTTTTGTGCAAGTGTGATGAAAAGAGTTCTGTTGATCACAGTCCTAGTGATCTGGAAGGAAACTGCTAGTTTCCTTCCTAGCATCTTCTAAAACAGTAGTTATTCAAAATGCGAGAAACTTTTGAAGGTTGTCTGCTCTGTGCTATATTCTTGCCTTGTCCCCACTCTCTGTTCCCATTAACAAATAGTAGAAGAAAAATTAAAAGGTATCGTCCATGTTGTCCATCAGAAAAGACAGGCAATATGAAACCATCTTTTTCTTTCACAAATCTCCTACCTATATTATTTCTCCTGGCGTTTCATCTAGTCATGTTGTATGTTGTGACAGTAATGTATTACTATTTTTCCAGGCACTTCTTATATGTCACACAAGTAATTGGAGAAATGATAAAAAACTGGGCTTAAGATCTTAAGTTTTAGTTAATATAGGAGTCTCTTACCTTAGCCGTGCTTGATTTTATTATGAGACACCTACCTCCCTGTCTTTCTTGCTGCTCTCCCTCACCTGCACTGGGCAATCCAGGAAGGAAGGTGAGTCACCCGCCCTGACCTCCCTAGTGAGGGAATGGCACTGAGTCTTCATCTCTTGCTTTCTCAGAAAGGAATAGAAGAGTCAGAAGCTTGATAAAGGTGGGAAATTTGGACACCACCTCCTAGGTGTTATCCCCACACATTTGCTACACCGAGACACTCTACCTGTTCCTGTTGGCACCACTGACAGCTCCAGCCTGCTCTCCTCCATGCTTTACCACTACCAGGCTCTGGCTGCTTCTGGGTGGGCTCAGATCTCCTTGCAGCACATTACTGAGCCATGGAATTCTTGAAAGGCAACAATGGTCCATCTATACAGCAACTGAAGATATGAGGACCTCGTACTCCAGCACAGTTCAGCAAGGTGTAATCCTGCTGGCTCCAGCACAAGTAGAGTGAAACCAGGTCAGTCAAGCCCTGTCTCAAGCTGAACACTGGAATATATATCATGGGTTTAGCTGTTGCTTTCAGCAGCCGGTGCTCAGGTCTCTACCTGAGCTACACTGCCACTGTCACTCAAACCAAACAAACTGATAAAAATTTCAACATGACTGCACATGCTGCAATAGCACCTATAGCTACATACACAAGGCAGAGAGGGAGATCGGTACTTGCCCAGTACAATTTTAGGCACTCAGCCAAAGTAATGGCGATCATTTAATCATCTAGTTGATGCTAATTCCCCCAGGCCCCCTATGTAGCCCACGGGGAGAAGTTCCAGTTCTATGGTGCTTCTAGGCAGGAATATATCAAAACCATCAGGCTGATGTTGCAAGATACGCTGCATTCTGCCACGCTGAGGCATTACAAGTACCCTCTAGAGTAAATGGGCTTCAGAAGAGGAAGGTATCTCCTTTTTCAGCATCAGGAGTATCATTGGAGGTTATCTGGGCACTCTAAGGACTCCTCTGGCACATCAGAAATGCAAAGGTGGTTCTTGACCTCTGACATCTTTCCATAATACATAGAATCAGGAGTCATTCCACTGTTCCCCTCTGAGTCATTACCATTCCGTCCCTAAATAAGCCCGTTTGTTTTACAGCAGTTGGGTGTTTTTAGCCAAGATCTTTTTTCTGTTCTACACACAAAGATGTTGCAGGTCTGTGAATACAGTGCTCAGAGGACTGGCCTGGTGTCATTCTTTAATTTTATCATGCTGTGATGGATGTTGAGATTACAGCTTTTTACATATTAGTTGATCAAGACGTTTCAGTGGGATCATCTAGGTTGCTTTCTTTCTGCCAGTGCCATGTTTGACTGGAGCTGCATTAAAGGCTTTCCAATTCAGTGGCCCACAAATATGCATGAAGTCTGAATAGTGGGTGGTGATTTAAGCTAGGTGAAAGAAGAAAACAATACCAGCAATCTTTGTCCTGCTGTCTCTCCATTAATGAGCACCAAATTCATGCTCTGGGTTCTGTAAACCTCATTTAGATGTGTCAGCGAGAGCTGGAACTATATTAAAGGCCTGAAACTGGAAAAATAATTAAGAAGGTACAACGCCAATTACTTTTCATTTTCAAACTGCTGCTTACGGTTTATTCCCTCGAACACTAAAAGGTCATCAGCATTTTGTTTTCTTTTTCTTATGAGCAGGTTATTTAGATTTCTTCTTGGTGTTCTCAGCTCTCTGTGGTATGGTACAGAAAAAGAGTGCAATAAGCTACAAGGCAAAGAGCTCATCTCTCATACTAAATGAAAGTCCAACAAGGATACTCCATTTCTCTTTTTAATCACAGGCAGTATTCATAGCACTGCCTCTATTTTCTGTTTTCTTTTTTATTATCATGGATAATGCAGGGGAAATGTAATCATTTTTAATCAGGTTTAATTATATACTTTATTCTCATGTTTTATCTCTCCCACTTGCTAAAAAGGTGAGTTTCTGTCTCATTCCATTTCCTTTATTGGTGCACTATGAAGCCATCAAATAATATGTGGCTTCCAAAGCTGGTGTTCCTGCTCAGACACAGGCACCCACACCAGACGCCTGCCCTGACTTTGGAATCCTCTTGTGGGCTCCCCATGCCAAGAGGTTTAATGTACAGCACGTCTTGAACTGCGGTGAGTCATTGTGTTCTTGTGCATCCGCGTGCCCTTGGAGTGACGCCACATCACAAATTCTGGAGCATCTCTCACGTTGGTAATAGGTCTGCCTTGTACCCATTGTATTCATCTCAGGGGTCTGGTGCTTCAAAGAAGATGCCAGACTAATTCTCATAAATATTCCTCAATTTATTAATGCCGAAAGGTGTCCCTCTCATCTTTTGCAATTTAAAGTACTGTTCTGAGGAAAAAAGTTATAGTCTTGTGTTTAAAAAAAAATCACAATTAAAAAAAAGTATGTTCTTATTTATGTTACTTTAAAAACTTAGATTGTTTAAGTAATTATAAGAAACAAATTAATTTCTGTTTTTTCATGTTCACTTATTTTTCTTTGCATTATGCTGGACACCCAAGGTTGATGAATTTACTACATATTATTATCTATCACTTCTCTCTCCAGGTTTCATATACTAACAGGGTTTGAATTTTAAGTGCTACAGGCAAGGGTGAAACGCATTTGTTTATTCACTTTAATCACCACTGAAATAATAATAAAAAAGGCTGCAGTGAGATATTTATATTTCATCAAGTGTTGTCCTTAAGTTACAAAAGCATACTGAATGCTTGGAAGAAGGAGGAGACTTCTGTCCCCAGTCTTTCTTTAAACTGTACCATCTGGGCATTTCTCAGACAAGGTGTTTATAGTACAGGTCCAGTCTCAAATAAGGTCCTCACTCTTATGTCCTTTCCTTGATGCTGGTGTCCAGTGCATCCCACTGCTTCTCTCTGTCTCTAACCTATTGTCTTTTTGGTAACCTTTCCTTTTCATCTCCAGCTTTCTCAGAAGTGAGCCACAGGCCAAAAAAAAATGAGGGAGGATGAAAACAGAAACAGAATTGGCACACAGTTTCATCCAGCACATTTTTTTCTGTTCATAGGGGAAATCTTTATAACCTTGTCCAAAATGTCGACATATTTTTAAACAAATGTTGACAAGGGTGGGCAAACTTCAGCAAGAGTGTTTACTCTAGAGCTCATTTCCTTGGTCACTAAGACATCTATGGTTATGATATATGCTAAGAAGGCATTTTCTGGGTTGCAATAAGACAGTCTGATAACTCAGTCATCATTCTCCCAGTCAAATCCAAGGGAAATACGGGTTTGCTCCTAAGGCTGGTTTCTAATAATCCAATCGAGACTAGCTGTGGGCAAAGTCATTTAACAGCTGAATGGCTATCATTGCTTTATGAGAGAGCAAAGTTGTAACAGACAGGGTGGAGTGAGTCACGGATATCGAAAGCATAAAGTAAAATAAGAGCTTTCAGACAGCTGTAGCACCAAGAGAGGGAAAAAACATACATCCTGAACCCCTGTAACACAGGTCTACAGGACCTGCTACTCAAATACAGAGGGTCCCCAGCACACTGTGCCAGGTTATTTTCATGAAGAATGGAAAAATCAAATAACCGCAGGAGGAGATTGTCAATAACAGAGATGCTCTTGCTTCAGAGTGGAGTTTTCAACAAAATGGGGGAGTGGCATAAACTAGAGGTAAAGTCCTGGCTCTGTTCAAGGTATGAAGGATGTGGGATTTTTGACTACAATGAAGCTAGGATGTCACGCCAGAAAGCTAGTGCATCTAATGTTGTACAATATATCAGTTGCAGAGCCAAAGAATAGGGATAGCTGACATGGAATTTGTCATATAGCAATGCTGTAGCATCTGTCACGGTGCCTGAAGATGAGAAAGTACTAGTAACAACAACAGAAATTGAATCCATGTCCCTTTCATGACAAATGTCACCTGAGTTAGCTATAGGTGTGATTTTGACTGAAAATATGAAACTGGATATTGGTAATGGAGTTGTTTATTTTTTGGCACTTGGCAAAAAGTGCAGAAGTAACTCTTGTACTTTAAATCAACTGTTGATATTTTTTATATGATTAACAAGGATTTTAAGGTTCATGAGGAATGGCTGAGGCTGTTATCCCTGCATGACACTATAAAAAGGATTTTATTTTTAATCCTGTGAAGGGCACTGTGAATTGCTTTGGTAGCTTTGACAAAATAACAGCAGTGGTGACTGACGGTTCTCCAGCTGTGTAGGGGGAGTCAACAGTTTTATTAGTTTACTTAAAAAGAAATATGGAGTGAACTTCCTACCTTTTCAATGAATGAGGTACCAAAAAGCCTCATGCAGGAAGGTACTAGCACTGGCAAATGTCATGGAAGTTGTTAAAGTGATTAACCTTGTTAGAGCAAGGAATGGAGCTTTCAATGGCTATCACTCTGTCTCTGGCACAAAAGTTGCTGAGAACAGAGTTGGTTTCTTCAAGTTAAAGTGTAAGAGGAGATATTTTGAGAAATGAATTTTTTTTCCTCTGAGAATTGAATGCAAATTTTCATGATGAAGTCTTCTGGAGTCAATAACCTACCACTAGACTGTATCAGCACAAATTGTGTAGTATTGTTGGTTTCTGTGACTTGTCATTTGCTTATAAGGTAATTCTTACCTCAGGTTTCTTTTTAATAGAAATATAAAAGTTATTGGAAAATACAGTGGACAGAAGAGATTGTCTTCTTCCCAGTTATCACTTCTATTTCTGCTAGAACAACAGATGAAAAATGAATTATCCATAGAAATTGTTAATGTAATTTGATTTTCTGCTGTAGCAGAGGTAAAATACTAGTTGACACATTTTTTCATATATCCACACTAATTGGTGCATATTAGACAGGAATACTGGAAACCTTACATAGACAAATTTTTTCCTGGATTCAGCAATTCATGCAGTCAGTCCTGAAAGAGTGAAATGTGGTGTGATGCACTACAAGATATATGTTGCCACAGACTTATACCATGAAGTTTGAGTAGGCAGCTTCTGTGGGATTTGGAGTTGCATGCCTCAGCCTGGAGAAGGCTGAAGTAATTAATCACTTTTAGCTGTGGGGATGGAGTAACAATACAGAGAGTTGCATCATCAATCTCTTGTAATCCACCCCCCAAATTATTACATCCTGAAAGTAGAAGGAAAATGAGGTAAGGGAGACTCTACAACCTCCCTGGGAAATTTGTTCAGTGCTCGGTCAACCACACAGTAAAGTTCTTCCTCATGTTCAAGTGGAACTTCCTGTGTATCAGTTTGTGCCCGTTGCCTCTTGTCCTCTTGCTTGGCAGCACTGAGCAGAGCCTGGATCCATCCTCTTGACACCCTCCTTTCAGATTCTCATAGAGACTGGGGAGGTCCCTTCTCACTTGTTTCTTCCCTTGTAAGTGAGATGCTTCAGTCCCTAAATCTTCTTCACTGCCCTTCGCTGGACCCCCTCCAGGAGCTCCCTGTCTCTCTTGTACTGAGGAGACCAGAACTGGACACAGCACTCCAGGTGATGCCTCACTGGGACTGAGTAGAGGGGCAGAATCACCTCCCTTGACCTGCTGGCAGTGCGCTTCCTAATGCACCCCAGGACACCTTTGGCCTTCTTGGCCACAGGGACACACTGCTGCCTCACGGACAGCTTGGTGTCCACCAGGACCCCCAGGTCCTTCCCTGCAGAGCTGTTTTCCAGCAGGTCAGCCCCCAGCCTGTCCTGGTGAATGGAGTTATTCTTCCACAGGTGTAGAACTCTGTGTTTGCCTTCATTGAATTTCAGACTGTTCCCAAAAATTAGAAAAGACCTTGTTCATTTTCAAGTAAAACAAATAGGTAGAAGAATTTCCTGTGAATTTTAAACTCAATAAAGTGAAGTATAAAGGCAAAAATAGACTGATTGTATCCTCTTACTTCTAGGTCCCCAGCAACAACTGTCAGTGCAGATGGAGGCAACATTATAAGGCAGAAACGTAATGAAGTAATCTTGTCACTGGAGTCCTTCTTACCATGTTGTAAAATAATGTTTCTGAATTTTATTTGTTGTCTATTTTTTCTGTTAGCATTTTGGAATGCTAACCATTTTTTAAAATGATTACTCATAATGGAGTATTGTGGGGAGAAATGGGGAAATGAAATGAAGCCAATATTCTTTCATGTTAATTCAATTTTATGTCAGTCGTCCTGATCTTTTGTCATTTTAAGAGACTTATTTTGGTTGCAGGCTACTGCAGTATTAGAAAAAGATCATTTAGCTTTTCAGTAGACATAATTTCTGTTCTAAAGGAATTCCTTCCACCTGGAGGAAATGTTGGTATAAATAAGACCAGACAAGTGATTGTGCCTTTCTTGAGAATTACTAGTGCTATAAATTTTAGCTAATCCCAGACCAAAGGAATCAGCACTCTAAAGCTCCAGGCCCTTAAACACATGAATAGCTTTGTTGAAAGCAGTGGCACTTTGTCTGTGCTTAAAGCCAAGTACCTGCATAAGTCTTTACAAGATCAGGATCTAAGGCAGAAATGTATTACCCTGGTAGCTGAAATACCTGCTTTTGGGTTCATCATGCTAGTATTGTTTGACCCTGCTGTCACGCTTGGGTTGTCCTACCCGTCCACTATAAGACCTTCAAGGAGCACAACAGAGCTTTCATATCTTCCCTCTTGACACAATGAAAGAGGGCAGGTGTTCTATATTTAAGTCAATTTTCTGCACAAAAAAGGGATGCCATGTTCATCTCCTTATCCCCAAAACAGGTAGACTTTATCAATGCAAACCATACACTGAAGTGTTATAGTTGTGTCCTTAATTCCAGAAAGCTGGTGTTTTGCCATGCCTCTCTGCTATGGGCAGCTGTTTATAATCACAATGGGACCACTCACCTGCTTCCATGTTGCATCATTCCTGAAGCAGGAGAAGCTAAGAAGGACTGACTGAGAGGTGTTGTAGACCTACTGTGAGTGTCAAGAAGTAGTAGCACTTTTGAGGAAAGCAGCAAAACCCAGCAGTCTGGGACTCTTCATGTTTGTGGTAAGTGGTTCAAGTGGATTTGCCTTTTGCTTATTTTTTTCACAACTGATCATCTCTCTTACACAGTTATGTTTTCTACTCAATGAGATAGAACTCTGGAGATTTTTAATGAGTAATGTGTGCTGTCTAACTAAAAGTATATATGGAGGACCTTGTAAAGGAGAAAAGGGGCAGGTGAAAAGGACTGATTTCTGACTAGGACTGCCTTCCCACCTCCTCTTTGTCTTGAAGAAGAGATGAGAGGGCAGAAAGAACACTTTTCTCAGAATAGGATGCATGTAACATTAACTCTGCATCTGTTTCATGGATGACTACCACGTTTCAGTAGCTGATCTGGGTCTACGGTGAAAGACCCCCTAACACTGTTGTTTGAAAGAGATCTTAGGATGTGTCTGGTAAGTGTGGGACATGTTTTGTGCTAGTGGTTTTTTTACCAAATCCTCTGATATTCCCTTATGAATGAGGGACAGGTAGAGGCATGTTTGATACCTGCAGTACATGGACCTATTAAACTTGCTCCATGTAAAATCCCCTGCAGTTCCCAGGAAAGTGCTGCAGGTAGAACAGTCTCAGTGAGCTACTAAAGCCTGACAGAGAGAGCTGAAGGTGAAACTGAGAACCTGCTCTGCTTGGTCTTTTGGGAGAATGAGCTGGGAAAAAAGCTGGCTATCTGTTAAGTGACATGTGGAAACTCTCCTTTTTTTCCTTTTGCTTTTTAATGACTTGAATATTTGATTCAATCAAATTACGATTTACATAGTCTAAATAATGTGGTGCTGTAATATTTCTGCAATTGGTGGTGTTGTCTTTCTTGAAGTTACCAGGTCATTTATTTCCAACTCAGAATGTTATCTTTATAAAGGCATTCACAGAGCATTTTCAATACCTTGTAGTAGCATCTTCATTTTTCCAATGACTGTGAGACTGGCACCCAGGGCTGTCTAATCCTTTGAAAATCCTCCAATTTAGGAGCAGCAAAAAGAATGGTGCAAAGTCTGTGTGCAAACTGCTGTGTCTGAGGCTGAATGAATTTGGTGGGTGGACTGTTTTGTAGATGAGGAATTAGTTAAGTGCGTGCACGCAGACAGTAGCGGTCAATGGCTCAATGTCCAGATGGAGATCACTGACGACTGATGCCCCTCAGGGGTCTTTATCTGGGCCAGTACTGTTCACTATTTTCATCAATGTCATAGTGGGATCGACTACATCCTAAGGAAATTTGAAGATGACACCAAGCTGAATGGTGTAGTTGACACATCTGAGGGATGGGATGCTATGCAGAGGGACCTGGACAAAGATCAAGAAGTAGGCCCATGGGAACCTCATAAGGTTCAATGTGGCCAAGTGCAACACGCTGCACCTGGGCTGAGGCAAACTCCAGTATCCATACAGACTGGGGGATTGAGAGCAGCCCTGCCAAGACGGATTTGGAGGTGCTGCTGGATGAGAGGCTGGACATGAGCTGGCAATGTGTGCTTGTAGCCCAGAAAACCAATGGTGTCCTGGGCTGCATCAAAGGCAGTGTGGCCAGGAGAAAGAGGGAGGGGATTCTGCAGCTCTGCGCTGCTCTGGTGAGACCCCACCTGGAGTCATCCAGCTCTGGGGTCCCAGCACAGGAAAGACATGGACCTGCAGGACCAGGTCCAGGGGTGGGCCACAAATTATCAAGGGAAGGAGCCCCTTTCCTATTAAGGACAGGCTGAGAAAGTTTGGATTGTTTATCCTGGACAAGGCTCCAGGGAGACCTTATTGCATCTGTTCAGTACTTAAAGGGGACTTATAGATGGGAACACACATTTTGTGGGGCCTGTTGCAATAGGACAAGGGGTAATGGTTTTAAATTAAAAGAGGGTAGATTCAGACTAGACAGAAGGAAGACTTTTTTATGATGTAGCTGGTGAGACACTGTGACAGATTGCCCAGAGACACTGTGGATGTCCTGTCCCTCAAAACATTCAAGGCAGGGTTGGACAGTGCTCTGAGCAACCTGACCTAATTGAAGATGTCCCTGCTCATTGCAGCGGGTTGGACTAGATGACCTTCCAAGGCCCCTTCCAATCCAAACTATTCTATGATTCTATGATTTGGAGGAAGGAAGACTTTCTGCAATGATGTGATTGTATTTTTAAGATTATTATTATTAATGTCATTATTATTAATTAATGTAAATTATTATTAATTTAATTATTAATATTAATGTAATAATTGTAATCACTAATTGTAGGGCTGAGGAGGGAGCAAGGGTAGCACACAGGTGGCTTTTGTGTAGCAGGGTTTCTCGGAAGCAGTGTCTCGGCAAAGGGGGTCCTGACAACAAGTTGTAATGGGCAGTTCAAGGACAGCTATGACTTCAGCTGGTGCTCTGACATGACCAGACTCAGGAGTGTGTGACACAGCCATGCCAACTGTAGCATCTTGGTAGAAATATTCCAAAATCCCTAGTGACATTATCTGCTTCAAAACACCCAGCCTGAGTCTCGTAAGTGGGCTAAATCTTCTAAAACTCCTGAGCATTCAGACTCTGAAGAATGAGTTTCAGTTTTCAGTGTATCAGTTTGGCCCTTCAGTTTGTGGGATGGGTGTTTTGCCCTTTTTGTTTTTAAAAAAATAGTAAACGATAGCTTCTGAAACCTTAGCCTTTAATCTTAGGAATTTCTGAACCATCCTCTGTGTGAAGAGAGGAGATAAATTATTATGAACTCATTTGAAGATTTACAGCACTTTAACTGCTCACTTGCTGACCTGCAGCATTTGCCTTGAAATACAGGGACTGGTGCAGAGCTTTGTCACAGAACAGGTCTGGAGTGAGCAAACAGTGTGTGCAGGGGATATACTCTTTCTTGTGCATTAGTACAGCTGGATTTATGACTGCTGATGCCTTCAATCCTTTGCACGTCCATTTTGTGACACTTGAATTATTGCATTTCCTAGTAGTGCTGTACCTAATAAGTGAATTTCAGGACTGGAAGTGCTTCTTTAGGGTGGCTTAAATCAGTATATAATAAATAATATGTATTTATGGCTGTTACTTGTTACATGCTTTTGTTCCTTAATTTTAGTCCTGTCCCTTGCTTCCCTCCATCCAGCACCTTCCATGTGCTCACTCAGACTAAGATGTCTATTCAAGTACTGTATTTCAATGTTTCTCTCTTCTCTGGGGGCAAAAAAATCAATGATGGGGAAAAGCACAGCAACAGGGAGTTGACCTGGCTGTACTTCAAACCAGTGATGAACATAATAAGAATCTGTTGCACTCTGTTTCAATCTAGGTTAAGAACATAAGTATAATTGCAAAATGATAATTTGTTTAATTATAGTGTGTCCTGCTAGATTCAGTCTTAACCAGAGCACTTAGGAAGGATGAAAGCACCTTATGAAGGATGCACACTACAATATGCAGGTGCGTAAATCTTCGTATTTATCCCTTCCATATTTTAGCGGCAACACATACATGCAAATAATTTGTTAGAATTTTAAATTGTGGCAGTAAAACTAGCTC
Organism: Pomatostomus ruficeps; assembly: GCA_013400735.1. Taxonomy (NCBI): domain Eukaryota; kingdom Metazoa; phylum Chordata; class Aves; order Passeriformes; family Timaliidae; genus Pomatostomus; species Pomatostomus ruficeps. The sequence goes on from VYZT01047485.1 coordinate 36,510, forward strand.
CTGTAATTCCTAAAATCTTAAAGCCTGTAAAATAGGGATGGTGAACACAGAGAAGTGCATGTGCTAGAACAGCTGTTAGTAGATGGGTTGTGTTAGTCATTTGGGATGTATAAACCCATCTGTGGTCACTGTCTTGCAACTCAAATGGATGTGAAACTGCTTAACTGCTGCACTTCTTCAAATTTCTGCATAAGCAATTGAGCTGCTTCTGTTAAAGCAGGCTGTAAGCAGTTTATGGAGGGGCGATCACGTTCAGGCCCTTGGAATCTGGCAAAGCTGCCAAGCTGGTTGTTTCGCTTCAACACCTTTGCAGTAAAAATCCACCTACAGAGTGAGGAACTTTTTTGAGATCCTCGTGGTACCTTCTGTGGTAAGTTACTCCTTCTCAGAAGTCCAGTTCAAGGGAAATGTCGTCTTCATCTTCCTCCTTACACAGTAGATCAATATTTTCTAGTGATGGAAGAATTGAGGTGCCATCAAGCACTTCTTTGGTGCTGAATCAAAAACAGCAGCTTTAAAACAGATGCTTAAGGTAGAACCTAGCATGGTACGGCATAACTGGGATGGATAAGACACAGATTTCAGAGACCTGAATCTCCTGCCTTCATTTATCCAGAAACACATAGATTTTCATAATACATAAGGCTGTTGAACGATGTAAATTCATGTTATTTTGGGGGTGTTATATTTTCAGAAGCTGTAGAGAAAGGTGCAAGAGCTTTTCTATGCATATTTAGGACTTGCAAACAACCCATCCCGTACCATTCTCACAGGTACAATGGGGCTCAAAGGATATGGCTCAATGCTCTGCTTTCTGTATCTCCAAACAGAGCTGCCAAATCTCTGGAAATCTTAAATTTGACAGCTGTGAAGGCAATCACAAATTTGATGGCTGGTTCATGCAGTCAAAGTGAAGTTGCTGCCTTCAGAAATCCTGTGGCCTTTGAGATGGAAATTTCCGTGTATGCTCTGTGGAGGATATTTTGCTAGCCCTTCTGGAAGAGACACGTTCATTTTCACTGGATCGTTGGTAGGCGAAGCTAAACCCTGAAGCTGTGACTTGGCATAACTCTTTCAGCTGACAGATAGGAATGCTGCACTGTCAACTTTATAGTTGTAAATGACACTTGAGTATTGAGGGAGGCAAAATTTATATTTCGCCTCAACAATTTTCTGCCGTTTCCTTGTGAATGGCACCAACGTGATCTTCCAAAGATGGAAAAAGTGTTAACACTTACCACAATGAATTGGACCTTGTCTGCTTTCTACACACTTTGCATCGCATCCCTGCACTTCACTTTGGGTGGCAGGATTTTTTTCTATTCCGGAGTAAAACCTAGGTTGGATTAATTCAAGTTTTGGGGACTTTGGTTCTGTGGATTCTAGTCACATTTTGCTCTTAAGAAAAAAAAAAAAACCAAAAAAGAAAAAAATCAATCTTCACACAAAAGCACTTGTTTCTGGATGCTCTTTTTGCTTCACCCACTTTCTAGCTGTGTGAAAGGAATTAATGAGGCCACAAGCTGATGTTTGTAGTTGATCAAGGGCTTTTTTCTTTTGCTTAACTCAACTAAATAAGGACTGTTAAATTTCTTCTAATTTGTTTAATATCAGACTGCACTTAAAAGTATTGTCTTATTAATCTCCAACAAACCATAAAATATAATATTTTAACCATGACTCTGGTCGAAATGGCCATGAAACTTGTCAGCTTTGTCTCAGGCATATACAGTGTTGTAATAAAGGATGTTATCCTCCTAAAATACTTTTGTTTTCTATTTAATTTGCATGTATGAATTATTACACCAATTTTGATTATCAGGAAATTACCAAGTGTTTTATGGCAGTGACGGACAGGGGAGCTGAGGCCTTCTGTATCCCGCGACCGAAAAGTCATTCTGTCAGAGATGCTTAACTGTTTTCCAGCTGCCTCATTTTTACGTGAGAATGACCTTTAAAAAAAGGTGCTGAAATGACAGGGTTGAAGAATGGAACCCTATTAATCTTTCGAGGTGACTTTATCATAGGCAAGAGATAGCAAAGGTACAGCCAGCTTGCATAGCACTGTGATGGCAGAATGTGCAAATGTATCACTGGAGGGATGTGCAAAAGGCAAATATAATCTGAGCAGGAGTAGGTTTGGCTGTGGGTTTAGCCAAAACTGATGTTTTGAGTGAAGTCAAAATGCATGAAGCTTTTCCCAGACTAGTAGTACACAGACCTAACTGGGGGTTAAAGGGTTTGAGTGCTGTTCCCAACGTACTGGTGTGTCTGATCCTTACACCTTTCCTCTTTTTGAGCTCCTGAAATGCTCTTAATTCACTGATTTCAAGGTAGAAAATCAGATCCACCCACAGATGTCACATTAGTTTGAGTTTTTGACAGGTGGAGAATTATGTCTCCCTTTCAGGTCTTTCTGGCTGGATTCTACCAACATGTCAATCAGAAACATTGCTGTTCTTAAGGGACTATGCTAGCCCAAGTCTCCAGTTTGAAGTCAGACAGAAAATGGATGGTGTGGTTATCATCAACCCAGGCTTTGAATAGCCAGTGGGAAACTGAAAGTGCTAGAGGAAATTGCTCTTTATCATTAAGATCTCTGATCACTGCAAAACACAGGTGTCAGCAAAGAACTTCACAGTGCTGGGCACACTGTTCTCTCATCCTGTCTCTTCTCTCTATTTAAATGTGTGGTACACTAAAGTGTACTAAAGGCTTTTCATGCCTTTTTTCTACCACTTGAGTCAGCTTACTAGACTTGGATGGACTGTAGGAAGCTGCCTGTTTTCTAACTGAGCAATGCAGTTTTGGATGGTCAGCCTTGATCATCCAAAATGTTTGAATTTGATACCTGACATAGACAAACAGTCCAAAACAGATGGGGAAAATAAGTGCTGGGATAAAACCTAACTAAAAAATTTCCAATTGTGTAGATTTACAAAGGACGTGTTGACAGAACTGAAAATTTGAGAAGAAATGCTTTCTTCACCCCTCTATTTCTTGCACCTATGATAACCCAGGAAGTAACAAAGTCATTTAGTAATAATGAATTTAGTTTAAAACAGGTAGCCAAAGAGATTTTATGGATTTGGAGTAACTGGAGGACTCATTAGGAGAAGTGGACTTTGTCTGCTGCCCCTGACTTTCACTCAGGCAGATTTAGCCAGGACTGACCTTACACAGGACCTAGATGTCTTTGAAGAACTGTCTCTTCTAAGAGTCCCTTGCTGTTGGCACTTTATAAACACATGTATGCTTATTTTTACACAGATACTTATTTAGATCAGCTACTATATAACAATGAGAAGATCACGTAGTCTTTTGTACCTACATGCCATGCACACATTTAAAAATGACAATTCTAATGCCATTGAAATGTTATTTGTCTAGTGATTTTTGCACTCCTCAGAAGAAATTTTGATATGTGGAGTACATTTTGTCTGCTTCCAACTATTTGTCTGCTGAGTATTAGCATTGCTGAGTACCTCTGTTTCATGGGATAAGAGACCCATTTTCATTCCTAAAATTTCAATGACTTCTAATTTCCTGTGTGCGTGCGTGTAGTAGGATAGGCAGTGGCGAACTCTGACGTATGATATATGAAAGTGTGGACATTTGGTAATGTTAAAATTGCTCAAGGAGCTCTTGTGTTTAGTCTTGTGCTTCCTCCTTCTGTCTTCATTTTCTTATTTACATATTTTATTTCACTTCTAGTTGAAACAGCAGGATATGAAGTAACTTGAGGGAGAAAGAAAGGTATTACTTTGTTTTATGGTTCATTGTTCTGCAGGGGGGAACTCAAAAACACAAAGTAGTATACAACCCATGAACTGAAAGCTGTGTTAAAATTTTGTTGCTTGTTTTCATCTAGTAGGGGAAGCTGAAAGTTATTCATTAAAGAGAAAGCAGAGAACTATGACAAATGTATGATGTCTTAAGTACTCTCAGAAATAGATTTGGCATTTTCTGCTGAAGGAGATGATATGCCATTGAATAAGACTAATAAATTTGTCTTTAAGTTTTTCTGAGTCTTTGGCTCACTGATTGTATATATGCAATGCTTAGTCTGCACAAGTCATACCTACTAATGTCTTGACTGTTCCTTAAGGACTAAAGCAAGACCACTCCTGTAAGTCTAGGTCAAAAGATAATTTGATGCATCATTTGTAGTAAGGTGTCCATGTCCTAAAAAAAAAAAAAAAAGATACTGATGCTTAATGCTTTGAATAGATCCATGTCTGACATGCTTCCTGAATGCAGTGCATTAAATGTAATCCAAGATCTCCATCATTTCTGATTAAATATTTCTATCTGGTAGGTACTTTTACTGTAGTTCTGACAGTTGTTCTTCATCCACTCCTTTGTCTTCTTTACATAACCACTGCAGCATTTCTAATATATGTTGAAATGTGCAAAAAGAAGTATTCTTCCTTCTTTTATATAATTCTGAGCAAAAATCCATCATTATAAAATTTCCACTGGAAAGTTAAGTAACAGGTCTTCTAAATTTCCCAAAGGAAAATATATTTATCCTTAAAAAAAACTTTTTTCTCACATAGCTCTTGAATGAATTAGACAAATTGAAGATATACAAACAAACTCAAACTAGTCCAAAACAAAATCCTAACAAACAGCGATTCCAATAGCCCAGTTATTTCTAAATTTTATTTGAGTTTTAAGTAAAAAGCCTGCTTTATTTCCTTGAGCCTTGGTTGCAGTGAGATTAAGTAACAAATGTTGAATTGAGCTGTAGACTATGCTGCAGGCAGCATCTCTGTCCTGAGAAACTCTTTCAGGATTTTCAAAAATGTTTCCTTAAGTTCCTCACACAGAGAGGAGGAAAGCTGCTTGCATTTCTTCCTCCTTATCCTTGCCCCCAGCAACATGGATAGCAAGTTAATCAATGGAGTGCAGGGAACAACAAGCCATTTAAAGCAAGAAGACCATCTGGATTTTGCTGGAAAAACATCTCTGTTGCCAACCTTTCTCCAACCCTTCTTTTTGTCATCTCTCTCCCTCAGGTAGCTCTGTTACTCAAGATAAAAAATCTTGCTTGTTCTCTCTTATCAGAAATAGCGTGGTCAGCTGGACTAGAGAAGTGATCCTCCCACTGTCCTTGGCACTGGTGAGGCCACATCTCAAGTTCTGCATCCAAATCTGGACCCCTCACTATGAGAAGGACATTGAGGTGCTGGAGCGTATCCAGAGAAGGGCAACCGAGCTGGTGAAGTGTCTGGAACACAAGTCCTATGAGGAGCAGCTGAGGGAGCTGGGAGTGTTTAGCCTGGAGAAAACCAGTCTCTGGGGAGACCTTACCACTCTCTACAACTACTTGAAAGGAAGGAGTAGCCACGTGGGGGTTGGCTTCTCCCAGGCAACAAGTGACAGGACGAGAGGCAATAGTCTCAAGCTGCACCAGGGGAAGTTTAGCTTCAATGTTAGGAAGAATTTCTTCACAGAAGGAGTCACTGAGCATTGGAATGGGCTGCCCAGGGAGCTAGTAGAGTCACTGTCCCTGCAGGTGTTAAACAAAAGACTGGACACAGTACTCAGTGCCATGGTATAGGTGACAAGGTCGTGTTCAGTCATAGGTTGGGCTCAATAATCTCAGAGGCCTTTCCCAACCTAATTGATTCTGTGATTCTTATCATCCAAATCATAGAATGACTGGAGTGGGAAAGGACCCCTGAAGCTCATCGAGTCCAGCACCCTGCTCCTCACAGATCTACCTGAAAAGAAACCTTATGACTACAAGTGTCATCCAGATACTTCGTGAACTCTGACAGGCTGGGTGCCATGTCCACTTCCCTGGGGAGCCTGTTCCAGTGACCAACCGCCTTCTTTGTGAAGAACCTCTTCCTCATATCCAATGTGAACTTTCCCTGACACAGCTTCATTCCATTTCCTCGGGCCCCATCACAGGTCACCAGAGAA
>VYZT01047486.1:0-41383 GCA_013400735.1 Pomatostomus ruficeps
TCTTCGGACCGTCTCTTACACCAACCCATGTGATGGTCCTTGTGGCCCCTTCCCAGCTGGGCCTGAAAAAACAAAATCCTCTGTAAAAATGGAATAACCCTCTCTATTGGGTTTGTTTGGCCATGTTTTGGTAGCGGGGAGAGCTCCCCCATGTCCAACAGTGCCAATACCAGCTGGCTCCAGGATGGACCTGCTGCTGGGCCAAGGCTGAGCCCATCAGTGACTGTGGTAGGGTTTCTGGGATAAGATTTCTGAAGGGCCAAAAGTTGCTGCACAACAGCAGTTTCAGACAGAGACAGAAGTGCGAATATGTGAGAGAAAAAAGCTCTGCAGACTCCATAGTTGGTGGAGAAGGAGGGTACTGCACTGGTACCAGAAGCAGGAGGTGCTTCTGGTACCAGTGCAGAGATTCCCTGGCAGCCCATGATGATGACCATGGTGTAGCAGGCTGTGCTTCTGCAGCCCATGAAAATCCACAGGGGAGCAGAGATCCACCTGCAGCCCCTGGAGCACCCCATGCTGGAGCATGTGGGTACCTAGAAGAGGCTGTGACCCTGTGGGGAGACTGCACTGGAGCAGGCTGGCTGGGAGAACCTGTGACCCTGCTGGGGACTTACGTTCAAGGAGTTCATGGAGGACTGTCTCCCTTGGGGGATGGGGGGGACCCCATGCTGGAGCAGAGAAGAGCGTGAGGAGGAAGGAGTGGCAGAAATAACATGGGATGAACTGACAACAATCCCCATCCCCCATCAGCGCAGCGGGGAGGATGTAGAGAATTTGCAAGTAAAATTCACCCTGGGGAGATAGGAGGGGTAGGGGAAGGTATTCTTCAAATTTGGGTTTATTTCGTATATCACACTCTGATTTGATGAGGAAATTGAGTTTATTACCAAAGTTGAGTCTGTTTTGCCTGTGACGGTAACTGGTGAGCGTTTTCTCACCATCCTTACCTTGTCCCATGAGCCTTCGGCTCTATTTTCTCTGTCCAGCTGAGCAGGGGAGTGACAGTGTGTCGTTTGTGGGCACCTGGCATCCAGCCAGGGTCAACCACACCCTCAGACAACTCAATAGTCTGGTTATAGGATGAACAGACTATTGGGGTGCTCTCAATAAAACTAACCGTCTATAACTTTGTTTAAATTATTTAAATTTAAATTCAATTAAACTAACTGAAGCTGGCTACTCAGAGGATTGGGTTAGACTATGGACAGAAGTTCAAACATGACCACTACCAACTTTGGCAGCTTAGTCACACACTGGGAACTCGTAAATGATTTTGAATGCTCTGTTGTGTTTGTTGTTAAATGCCAGTGGCTTTAGCTCTGTGTATTAACATTGGGAATTAAAGTTTCTTTTGTTCCAACTATCTACTTCCAGGATGCTTCTGTTACATAGCAGACCTTGCTGAAGAAATCATGTGCCTTTTAAGGCAGTTTTGTTTTTAAAATGCAGAGCTTTGTGTGCCCCCCAGCCCATTCTTTGCATTTTTGCTCTCTAAAAGAAAAAATATTAAATATCAAGAAAAGTGGCTGGGGGAATGTCCATTTACTCGTTAGAGCCTCATCTTTGCTATGATGAGGAAATGCAGCAAAAGGATTATTGTCCTGTTGACTACTAGCTAGTAGTTACAGTTGCTTCTTCTGCCTTGGCATTATGTTGTACTAACACTGAAAATTTCTGTCCTCTGTAGTTTGTAGCCTGTCTCCTTGCACCCCGAACAGAATCATGTGCATCTAGTTAGGATGCCATTTATTTCAATGCCAAATAAATGCTTTACCCCAAAGTGGAATTGTGTTCACAGAATGCCATCCTTTCATATGCTGTATTGCTGCCTGACTGTCTAAATGCCAGTGCTGGGAAAAATAAAGGGAAATGCTTATCACCACTTCATTGAGCTCTGCACAAGTTCTAGAAAATGTTCTGATCTGCACATGAATTGCCAGCAGGCAGCGTCTAGCTCTGTCTAACTCTAGATGGATATAATTTATCTGAGATTATAGAAAGAATTATTTCAGGGAGGCTCCTCTTACACACCTGCTGGTTCCCTCGGGATTCCTTCCTTGGTGATGCTCAAAGCAGTCTCCAAATACTGTTGCAGAATGTCCTGTCACCACTAGGTGGAAGCAGGTAACCGGTATTGCCTGGCAGTTTATTAACATTTATAGAGATTCTGCCTGTGGAAGGTTTTTCAGACTATTTATTTGTATTCCTAGGGGATATAAGAATTTATGTGGCCAATTTTAAGATGCAGGAGGGACTTCCTTTTTTTCAGCTCTGGAAAGATACAAAAGGGCAGTTAATGGATGTCATTCTCTACTGCTTTAAGTCTCGTTCTGAGTGTATTTGGAGAAAAATGCCTCCATGCTTTCTCTGTGCAAATAGTAATCACAACTTAGAACAAAAGTGTGTATGAGTAGCAGCTGTGCTCTACATGCCCTTGCTTTTCTAGCTGCATTATCCATATTGAGTGTTGCAGCCTGCACAGGATCTGGACAGAGAGACATGAGCTTCAGGGCCCTTAGCCTGCAGAACCTGCAAACCTGTCAGTAGGTTTAAGACTTGAAGCTTGTTTGTGAAAACTTACTGTTAAACATAATCCCACCACTCTGAGGTTCAAGGATCATATGTCATACTCTGATCTCCATGCTTCTTTCTTCTTCCGAAGCTGGTGCTTTGAGGTGTTTAATGATAGGATGTGACGCCATGCCTGTGAGATGCTTGGTGTTACCTTCTCCAAGGAGAGACAGTTAAAGGTACAGGTTCCCAGCCATCACAGTGGAGAGATGTGGGAGTTGGTGAGGATGTAAGACCTTGGTGTATCCTGAGGTCCAATTTTGTCTCTAATATATTTTCCCAGCAACTTGTTTCAAAACAGGTGTTAAGTTTCTGTTAAGTGTTTTTACAGTATTGAACTTTCTAAAAGTATGATTTTTAGATGGCCCAAGGGATTTCTTTCAAGTGAGTATGTATACTTGTAGATATCAGCATGGTATATTTGTGGCTTTTGTTTTTCTGAACCATCACTCCCTTGTGCCTTCAAAGTTGCACATGAGGATTGTCCCAAGAGCTGTGAAACCATGCTCTATCAGATGCAGAGACTGTAAGGTTGTCTCTGAGTGTCAGTGGATTATGTGTAGCTAAGAAAATGCCTTTTTCTGTGCTCAGTTTTTGTTCCGTTGATCTAATCTTTTGAGGTTGAGAAGGCTATCATTTTCAGCCTGTTTATGAAGTGGAACCTTTAAAAATACCTCTAAACAGGAATTTGTGACTTCCTGGATGGGGTCACTCAGACCATTCAGGTTCCAGTAAACAGCACTGACCCCTGGTGCATGGGATCGTGTGTCTCCCACACGGACATGTGGCCCTTCACTACTTCCTGGCCACTCTCTTACACAGCCCTCTAAATGTCCAGACAACCATCATGTTGCTCCATAGTTAGACTCCTTTTTTTGGCTGCTGTGTGGGCTTTCTAATTAGCACTTCCAAAGAGGGAGCAAGATTCTCCATGACTGAACCATGAAAGGAGGCTGGAAGAATGGGTATATGTCCCGGTGTGAGCCTCTGTGATTTCTTGGTAGTTTGAGAGACTTTAAGGAACAGACATTTTCATTTTCTTTTGTTACTGAGAGTTCAGCTTTAAACTAATTGATCTTTTGCCTAGTTTTGGTACCTACAGTCAGGTTTCCTCCATTATCTCCTTAACAGCCCTCCCTGTCCCCCAAAATCTAAGCCTAGCTTTGATGCTAGGTTTTTCGTGCTCTGTGTCTCACTTCTTATTAGTCACTCTGATGTGAAGAAGGATAAAACCCAACCTTGGCCATGTCCAATTCTGGCACATCATTACTAAACAAAAATAGAAACCCTAACTTAGAAATAAAAATTAAACTTCTCTGGCATACAGTCACAGACAAATGTGTCCAGTGACAATGACATGTGGGGTAAGACATGTAAGAAATGGGCAAGTATGGAAAAGGGACTCTTTCACCTGCTTTCAGGTCACCACTAGTTTACTTTCTGAAGGTTGGAGGAAGCATAGTGGCCTAAGTTCAGCCTATAACCAGTTGATGGACACATCCACTTTATAGGTGGGCAGAGTTAACTGGAACTCACAGGGTTAATTTAAACAACTTTTTTTTTGTTTTGCTACTTATTCTAAGGAATGTTTTTTGTCTGTCCAGAACTGTATTTATATTTAAATTTGGTGTGCATTGTGCTGTAGAAACTTGAAAACTAAGCCCATGGAAGTACAGAATGTATGCCTTAGGAGAGCCCAGAAAAACTGATGTTGAAAGACAGGCATGAGCTGTTGAAGTGAGTGCAAGCACTGAGCAAACTCAGGATGCAAAGGCTGTGAAACAGTTCAGGAGTCATCTGTCTTAAACAAGGTCTTAGAGATAAAATTTGTTACTCTCAAAGTTAAAAAACTGCCTCAAGTACTTTTGTGTCCGAAAGATACTTTGTAAGGGGTAAAAAAAATTCATCTTTCTCCTAGTTCTTACCTGTCAAATTGTTTGACATGAAACAGATCAAGTAAGGGGGACTGTGCAGGGGAGTTTGGTAGGGTTTTTGTATGTTTTGAAAATTTGACTGAACCTTGTGGGAGAAAAAAGAAAGTGATTTTGCTTATTTCCTTTTGAAAAAGTATAATTGGTGAGTAATCTGCTTTAAACCTTATTAAATAGCATTCAATATTAGCTATTGTTTGAGTTATATGGTGTCTGTTCAGAACAAACAAGGCATTCTTCGGCCACATAACTCTTCATTAGGCAGCAGGAGCTAAAGTGAACACAGGTTATTAGACTGATCTCTGCATTGCATTCTGGGCTTGGTTCCCTGTGGCATTTTAGTGGTACTAGAACACCTAAGTGGGATTGACACTGTTATTAACACTGTAGTCCTGGTTGATAAAGCTGGTCACGTTTGAAAGAAAGGTGTTAATAATAGTGATTTTTCAATAACTTTATTGAAATAAGCCTCAAGTTTTGTAGATTTGCTTTTTAGAATGTTTAACTTCATGTTGAGTAAAGCCAGATAGTTACACAAAATAATAACTATGCAGAACTATAAAATCCTGTAAGTGTTTCTCCAGAAGAAAAAGGTTGATAGAAGAGGCAGGTGGGGTTGTCTGAACCTTTAGGCAAGATCTTGATTTGGAAATTGAGGAATTGTGGGTTTCAAAAGTAAAAATTGTTTCTTGGTAGGTTTATTGTTCCTATAATTTGTTTTCCGGGGTGTCTGCAGTGATTTGTCTCTTGCTAGAGAAGGGAGAAACGAAGAAATACTGAACCGGCAGTCTGGGAAACTGGATACTTCTCTATCATTGTGTATCCTATTCAACTTCCTACGTAGTAGTGGTATGCTCTGAAAATTACCTAGCAGTGTTTCTATTTATGACTCAAATTACACACACAGGTTGTTTTTTAGTTTTCTCTTGCATTCACTCTGACGTTGAAACAAAATGATATATTTAGTAAAGGGCAACTGAACAAAAAAAACCCACCACCGTCCCCTGGATAATAACAGGTTACTAAACAAGTACTGCAGCAGACTGTTCATTGTTGTGCTCAGTTAGTGTTAGTCTTCTACCTTTTTACAAATCTCATTTGTTTTCTGATACCCAAACCAAAATATGAAAAACTCCATATAGAGCATGTCACTTTCCTTTACCAAATAAACAAGTACAGATTTGTTTGTGCAATAGGATCAAAATTATAACCAAACATGTTCTGCAAGTTCTTTTGAAGGAGGGCTTTCCCAAATATGATTTTTAAAAGATTATAGAATGATAGAATAAAGTGGACTCATAGGATTTCCTGGCATGGTAGGGGGCCCACAGGAATCATCAAAGTCTAACTCCTGTCCCTGTACAGGACAACCCCAAGGATCACTTCATGTGCCTGAGACTATTGTCAGGATGCTGTGTTAAGATTTTTTTAAGTTGAGGTTTTCTTTTCTACTTCTGAAAACTTGAGCACAATCCAAAAAAAAATTGAGCAGGATGCAGAAATTCAGAGGAAGATGAGTGGAATGAATTCTCTTTTCACTTCCTCTGGAAATAGACATGTTTTAAATACACTGTGAAAAAATCCTACCAATAAAAAGTAGGAAAAACAGTATAAATCTCAAAGTCAGGATGTACATTTTACACTTTGGTTCTAGTTATCATCTGATGTTATGTGGAAAAAGCATTGTAAATGGAGCTGTTTAGAAATACTGATTTCAAATGCGACCTCTGCTTGTTTTGGCCTCTGCCTGTTGTAGGTTGTTTTAAAGAGCACAGACAGTACTTGTTAAAACTCATCTTAGGTCCTTGCTTTGTGAAAATGAACTTAGAGTTGCATCTGTGTGCATGTAGTCATTTTAAGGCCATTTAAAAAAAACTGGGAGCACCAAAAAAAGAAGTTACACAGTAAAACAAGTCTTTCTTAAAGGCTGTTTGCTTGGATTTAAAAACGTCACAGTGTGTTAGCAAAGCAACACAGTGTGTGAAACATGGGCAGTCAGACACTTAGGAAGCATTGAGTAAGTCCTTGGTTCCTGGGGTTCTCATTTCAAGTTAAAATACTAAAATACTGAATAAGCTGTGACTGTAACGGAGCTCATTTTTTTCATTAGATCTGGCTTTTTCTAATTGAACCAGCTGCATTCTTTCACAGGTGCAGGTTACACATGTTATTCAAGGGCAGGAAGGAACTGCATTCAATGGTCAGTAAAAAACCCCCCAAAATTATGTGGACTTGTGTGTACACACAAACACTTCCCAAAGTCATTCAGAGCAGCAGGAAGATCCTGCCATTCCATAGGCTGAAGCTGTTGCTTTAGGCTCTTTTTCCTTCTAACATGTAACTTCTGTGCCTCACATTTCTTCCTGTCATTTTGTGGGGCTTTGGCTCTTGTGCTGGATTATTAGGAACTGTGTAGTCATTAACATCAAAATTTCCTTTTTGTTCTCCTTTTTATCTTCTGTGGCAAACGTTCCTCCACTAGAAGTGGTAAAATGTGTAGGGAAGCTGAGGATTTTTATATTGAGTGTAACTCTGAAAAATGCTAGTTAATGCTTTTGTATGCACTGATCAGAAATCAGAAAAGGAAAGCAGGCTTTGTGCTAGATCAAGGTAAGACATTTATACTACATCCTAGTAAACCCAGCCATTAGGGGAAGATGGGGACACACATTTCTGGAAGATGTCTCTTCCTACCCTGCATATGGCCAGGTTGGCACATGCTGTGTGGGCAGTAGAGAATTCATAGTCATCATATAAATTGCTGTTGATGTGGAGTGTTACAGCATTGGTTGGTTTATCATGTTTGGGGCCCAAAGGTTGAGCTGAAGGTTCCTCAGGAAAGTGGTGGAGGTAGAAAACCTCAAATCAACTCATTCAGTGTGCCAAGGGCCTTTATCTTCACTGTGACCACAATCACAGAATGTATTTTAACTGTGCTGTGCCACAGCAACGGTACACTTCTTTTTGGTTAGTCTTCACTTGGTGCCTCATACCTGGAAAAAGATAACCTGAGTAATTTGTAGACCCTGCAGGGGTGACTGCATTCAACTTCACTTAATTTTAAATTAGTGTCCAAATAACTTTTGTTTGCCACACTCTTTCTAAGACTGTTAAATGTAAGGTTGTAAAGTATTTGCTAGTCTACTCACGTAGGGAAGAAACTTGACAAAGTATTTTTTAATTGAACTTACACAGCTGACTTTTGTTGCTTTGGGTAGTTGGTGTTTGTTCAACCTGGTGTTCCGTGAGCTCACTGTTACCACTAAATCTTCAAACATGTTATGAATATGGAGAATTCAGTTCTCTAGAGCTTTCTCCATGTGGGCATCTCAGGTATACATTGCAGTAACTTCTCCTTATTAATACTTAGCTTGGGACAAGGTAGTGCTTGCAAATAGGAGTTGCCTGGGGGCGAGTTGGGTGGGGTTTTTTGTTTTAGTTTTTTTTGGGGGGGAATGGATATTTGGTTTTGGGGGGTTTTTGAAGGTTGGGGTTTTTTTTTTTAGAGGGGGTTTGGGTTTTGTTTTGGTTTTTTGGGGTTTTTTTTTTTTTTTGGTTTTTGGGGGTTTTTTCGGTGTTTTTTTCCTTTGTTTTATGGTTGTTTTTTTTTTAATTCCTCACTCTTTGTAATCCTTAATATGTTTGTATTCCAAGAATGCTATGTTGTTTCACCCCTAAGACAAAAATAAGTATTATAGGAATCACTTCCTTTTCAGAAGACAATGTAGCCTGTAGCCAGAGAACTTCTGTATAATTTGATGGTTTTTGTATATATTGCTTTGTGGAAGAATCTGTTTAAAATTAATGGGCTATAGTTTTTTTTTAATAGTGCATTTAAATGCTCTAAGATGTAGGCAATGTTAAATAACTGAGAAAAATCTGGATGTTGTAATACTGTTTACTAAGACATTGAAGCAATCATAAAGAAAATGGTTATGGAGTAGATGTTATAGGTAAACAACACATGGTGGTCTGTTTTAAGTGGAAGCCCTCATATAATAGTTGCTTCTGCTGGTGAGAATATAGATAATTCCCCCATACTTACCCTTTCTTGAAAGGATACAAATTGTTGTTTGCTGTAGGCAGAATGAAGACAAGCTGTTCAGTGTTTGCCTTGTAAATATTAAATATTAAGAACAGCATGTATCTGGTTCTGAAGTATGTGGGAGCCTTGCAGTAATGTCAAAATGTATATATGAGTCTGAAATTTTGCTTATTTGCTTGATTGTGACTGGGACTTTTCTTTTTTCTTCAGGGAAACTGTATCAATCTGACTGATGCCTTGACTCTGTATGAAGAACAGCTTAGCAGGCTTTATTGTCCTGTGGAGTTTTCAAAAGAAACTGTGTGCGTTCCCTCCTACATGGAATTGTATCCTTAAAGACTGAAGAAGGCTGGAGAGTGTGTATTAATAAATCAAGCAGGCATAGATTGGTTAGAAGTAATGAATTCAAGCAAAAAGGCAGTTCTGATTTAAACACTTAGTGTTTTTTTCATAGTAAATGAAAAACTGCAGTTTTATTTTAAGGATAATTGTAGGAATTCTTTTCTAGAAGTGCTGTAAATTCACAGCTGGTGAAATGATCTGCATCTTTCATGAACAGGCTGTGTTTTTGTTAATGTTTTTAAGTGGTGTATGTGGTATAGGATAAACTATATGATAAGGGTAATGCTGCCTGGGAGTTCTAACAAGGCTGTATCTTATTTTCTCTTCTTCTTTTACAAAATAAGAAACTAATTTCATGCAGATTAACATGATCCAGATCTTTAAATATTGTCTGATAGATCTCCTCTTGAACATACAGCTCAGACCTGATATTTAAGGCTGAGGAATGGGGAAGAGAGTGATTCCTAACAATCACTACTAGTTAGTGTTACTGGAAAAATATATTCCAAGTGGAGGGATATGCATATTCTCAGCAGTGTCCCATTCCTAAAAATAATCCTTCAGAATTTCTGCTATTTGTGAGTGGCAAGGAAGTTATATAAGGACCTGGAAGTTCAAACTTCAAGCCCTTAGCTCGAGAGGGACATTCTGATCTGCTGTAAGGTGGTTCTGCTGGCTGCATTTGCCTTGTGTGTTTACTGCTCTTGTGGGATCTCCCTGGAAATGCTTCTGCAGGGTGAAGCCTACTGTGGCTGTCTCTTTTGACAGGAAACATCTTTTCAGGATCTGCTTATTCATAATACATTAAGTACATGATACTGCCACAGCCTTTCTTCTTCTGTGTGTTCATTTTGCCTCCCTTCTGTGTCTAACCCCGGTAAGTGTTCAGTGCTGCAGCCCCCACACTGACCCCACACTGACCCCACACTGACTATAACCAGGTCCTCCTGCTTCTCATTATTGCCAGCTCTCTGTGAAATGCAGATTTGGCCTCGCATTTTCAAGACAAAAGAACATGAAGGATATAAGGATACTTGTCCTTAAAGCTTAGTTTCAGAGAAACTTGTTATTTTTGCCTTTACAACTGCCAGGCCTTCATGGAACATGTATATGATTTGAAATGTAGGCATCCTTGAACTGCTGAGTCAAAAAGAGAATCCGGGAAGATTTCACTTTTGAGTGTTTTGCCTACCCTTTATGAGCTACCAGAAATTTTCTGAATTGAAATACAAATTAAAAAACCTACATTTTAACTATGTACTACAAATGTTGCCCTTTTTGTTTCCTTAACTGCTTGTTTTCTCCAGATGGGTGTTCTACACGATTTGGAAGAAACAGCCTGACATCTGAACATCAAGATTATTTGAGATTATCCTAAATGTACATGCTGCATGGAGCGTATAGGCCTGCCACATGCTGCATATTGGCATCTTGAACCTTTAAATTATATGCTGTAGATGATCCTGAAACTTAGTCATGCTATTGATTGTGAATTCTTTAAATGTTTTTTTTATTATTATTTTAATTTAAAAGAAAATGGAAAATGTATATTTTGACGAGCTAGGGTGTTATTTTTGAAAGTCAACATAAAGATGAATAAGCAGCAAAACTATATAGCTGCTGACTGCACTGAACCTTTAGAATGTGATCCTTTTTATTTTTTTGTAGATCTTCACAAACTGGTCGATTAAAAAAGACATCTTTAGCATTTCATCCCTGAAGGGTGGTCCATGGAGTTTTTGTTGTTTTTGTTTTTCCAGCAGATTTTTCATCTATGGTGCTTTTTAAAAATGGGAGAGGGTTTTTGTGTAGATTTGGGTTTCTTTAATGAACACTGCAGTGCTTCCATACAGAGAAGGGCATAACTAAAAAGAAAAAATCTTGTGAGAGAATACCCCAAGTCCTTTCTTGCAAAGGGAAGAAAGCCGGTCTTAAATTTTTACTTACCCTAGTTTCATTCATCATTGCTGTAATCTCTGCTGCAGAAGGATCTTTGGCCTTTTACCTCCTGGAATTCTTTAGTTGCTACCATATTTGGATTCTGATATGGATTTAACAGTAGGTTTGTACTGAAGCATGAAGATCAAGGCTGGGTTTTCATTCCACCACAGTGCAAGAAACTGAGTGTAATGAGGTTCTTATGGGCATATCTTCTCCCCATCTGTATGGGAAGCACTAGGTTTTTGAAGTAAAGGTTGGCCAGAGGATAAGGAAATGTGGGTGTGATGTGATCTGTCTTCATATGCACCTGTACTGAATGTTTTGAGGCAAGTATGTGTGTGCTCAGTAGGGTCAGTGCTGGTTGTGTGGCCACAGATGGCCCATATTGTGTGAGGCTCTTGCTCAGTTAGATTCACTTGCAGTGTAAAACTCAGTGGAAGCTGGGGTGCTTTGTAATTCTGTTCTGAAACAAAATGCATTTTTCTTTAGCAGTTTCTCATGTTGTCAGAAGTTATATTTTTGTAAGAATTTGCTACATATTGACTAAAACTTTTGTGGTTAAAAATCCCACTTGAAAGGAGGTAGGAAGGATATAACCATTATGTGCATTTTTTACTTTTCTGAGATAGAATAAAAAGTACACTATCTCCCTAAACACTCTGATCCTGAACAATGATGATGTTTCATTCAACACCTAGTATCAACATTTTCTTAGTTTTATTGGAGAGAGTTGATTTTGCCCCCCCTTGCCCAAATACTGTTAATGAAAACAAACCAAACAAAAGCTGTCCTCTTATATTCTTAAAAATTACATAAAGAAGAATTTTATTTCATCCCACATATATAAGCTGTTCATGGAATCTGAGTAGCCTATGCAGAATTCCAGACTGATAGTAGAAAACTTGAAAAACTTTTGCTTTTTCTTTGGTCTATAATTGGTGTAAAATTGTTGAAATGTTTTCAGTTTGGAGAGCCGGTAGAAGCATTTTTCAGTCTTACTATTTTAAATTACTGTAGTTAATATTAATTCTCTGATAGACACAGGGCAGAGTTCTTCCATGGCCTGCAGCTTGTACATCCCTAAATACTCCCAAAGAACAGAGCTTCCCTCTAAGTAGAATAAAGTGTCCTGTGTTTCCGTGAGAGTTTTAGCTCTGTTGTAGGCATCCCAGAAAATACCTTGATATTATTAACCTGTAATCTAGTAGAGACCCTTCGTTTATGATCCGGGACTGCAATCAGTTTATTGTCTAGCTGCAGGTAACGCAGATGTCCTGTAAACAGGTGTGTCCATAACCTTGGAAGCATGAATATTTCCATTGGTTCTTAGTGTGATAACTCATGTAGGTGAAATGAAGCACATGGATGTTTATGGGGACAGAACTCAGAGCATCTGTGTTCCTGGTGAGCTTGGCAGATGCAGAGATCAGTCACAACAAGTGGGGGTGGTTTGGTTTTTAGCATGGAAACTTGTGATCTGGAAGATGACTTAATCTGCTCGCTGTACCAGGGCTTGTACTTCCCTTTAGCATCGCTGCACAGGGAGCTGCTGGGTGTGCAGGAATGTTCTGTAAAGATTCCCAGAATGACCAGGGGACCCGAATTGCATATTAATAGCTGAGAGGCAGCAGTGCTTGCAAACTTTTAAACTAATAGGGTATGAAGAGAGTTGAAAGAATTTTTTTTCTTGCTTTAACTTTTTTTTTAATGTAGTGTTTTTGAAGTGATAGGTGCAGTATAAAGCAATTCAGCAAACACTGAACATTATATTTTTTTAAGTTGCTGAATTGATTCTGAGCAAATATGTACACACTGTCAGTCTTTATTTATTTGTTGCTGTAGTGTAGATTTTTTTAAAAGAAAAACAAGTTTCTGTGTTAAAATTTTCAAATGCAGACTGCTATTGCTGATCAGTTTTCCATGTTTAAGGCCAGTTGGGAAATAGCTATGATTGCTGCACTATGTATGCAAACAGTTCTCAAGAGATGGTTAACATTAGAGGTTTCTTAATTATTCTTTGCAGTAAATGCTGCTTCCACTTAGAAGTTATTGACTGATAGTAGTTTGTGCAAGGAGAAGACTGCTGGCATTGTATCTTCTGCATCAGTGCAGTGCACATGTTAAAATAAAGGTACGCTGTCATTACTTGTGTGTTTGAATTTTTAAATCCATTGTGGATTCACTGTTCAAATGACAGAATTGATGGGTATGATGCTTACCATTGTACCTCCTTTTTCCTTGTCACATAAAGGTATTTCATAATCCTTTTATTGAGTATCTTTTCAGTTATTTTCCATATAATAAATGCTCAGGTAAGATACTCTGTAATATGGAACAGTGCACTGATACTTGTAATGGGGGGAATCACTTGAGGCTTCAGTGATATTTGCCTTGAAAGAGTTAATTTTCTGTACAGTGTTTTAGATATGAATTCTTTGGAGGTCTCTAAGTGGAAGTTTGAGTTTTTCTGCTAAAGCGGTAAGTTGGCTTTGGGTGACAGGGTGCCTCATTGCGTGGCACAGAGAAAAGGCTTAGGAGAAGCCAGTGTGACATTGAGAATGATGGAAACTGGCACAGAAGTTTAGGGAACAGGGAGAAGGGCATGATCAGGATGGGCACATCAGAGAATTTATTAATCTCTCTGAATCACACCCCAGCGTAACGTCATACAATGAAAGAAAAACATGACTTCCAGAAAATATAGAGAGATTTACATGAGTTCCAGCTAACTGGAAAGAAGAAGTATTTACATCTGCATTAAGTAGAGTGATAGCAGAAGGCTTGATAGTTGGGGAAAAAGAAAGGGGGAAGGCTTAACTTTCTGAGGGGAGAAAAGTCTCACATAAAGACTGAGGGTAGAATAAGGAGTAATTTTGGAGTGCCTACATGCACGACAGGCAAGATAGGTATCTTTTTTATTTTTGCTGTTTGAGAGTTTGAGGTGTTGACAGCTTGCTGGAGGGAACAAGGCGAGGGGATGGGTGAGAGGAAAAGAACTCAATTTCTTATTTTAATTGAGGAGAAGGAGACTGCAGATGATGTTGCCTGTGGGTAATAGGAGAAAGCTGACAAACTTTGCCCACAGAGAGAAGAGTAGTTGGAGTCATTAGAGATGCTGAGGGAGCAAGTGAGAGAACTAGCAAAGTAAGCAAGTGCTGCAATGATTAATAATAGCACTGAGCAACTTAAAAGTGCCTTTTTGAAATCTGGAATGCTTTAGGAAGCAAGGAATGAGAAACGTGGAATGGGAACTGGGAGGATGAAGTTCATACTGTGGTCATACATTGCAGTGAACTTGAGTTTCAGAGGTAGAAGTGGAGAAGGTAGAAAGAAGGAAAAGAAAAATGAGTAATGAACATCGTAACTGGAAGTGTGATGAGAAGTATTCCTGTGCAGTGTCAAGAGTTGAAAGGATGCAGGGGCAAGAGGCATTAAGATGGAAAGGAACTGGGGAAATGAGCCAGGAGGAGGAACGAAGAAACAGAACAACACAACAGATGTGGTGTGGGGATTTGGGGAACACATCTGGACATACAGAAAAGAGTGCCAGTCACACTGCCCAGCCTGTCCTCTGATAGTATTGGACAGAGCAGGAAGAGAAATTGGAAACATTTGGATTTGTTTTGTTGTTGGGGTTTTTTTTGACTGAGTAATGAGTGCAAGATGTCTTCTAAGTATTTTAGAAGGAAAAGAGCTTAACTGCTGGAAATTAAATAAAGACTAAAAGGAAACTTCAGATTAAGGAGTGTTTAAGGGTAGACTGATTACTGAGGCAAATAAATACAAACTTCATGAAGCCCAAAGGAAAGGCAGCTGTGGGATTTAACTGTCATGGATTGTCACTGAGCATGGAAAGGTGGAAGGCAGAAGGATACCAGTGGCATCTCTGCTGTCTTCTGCTCATGGAACTGGAAATATTGATCAGAATTGGCAAATGTATGATAGTAATAATAACAACGCTGAATGCACAGCACAGTGTGCCATATTGCCTGTGCAGCACCCAAACACAAAAGTATTTTATTGATGTATAATGGAAACATATTTGCGCAACTGTTCTTTGTATAGGCACAGAAATGCACCGATGGAATAAAACAATAGTTTTAGTAGGTGGGAATAACAAAGATGAGTGTGGTACAGTTCTGTGACGCCTTTTATTGTTCTGGTAGCTGCTAATGTTATCTAACACTTCCCCATTTAACTTTAGATAATTATCAAACCTGATAGTTTTGATTTTAAAAATTATTTTATTTTATTCCATGCTTTGTCCTGATTCTACTCTTAAGTTCCACACTGGGACATCCTGTGAAATTACTTCCTAATGATTGGCATGTCTTGTAACGCTTAGGGATTTCCAACGATGTTGAAACATCCTTTTTCAAGGATGTTCTTCCACCCCAAATAACTGGTTAGTTATTTGGGGTGGAAGAATGACAGGTTTTTTTCAGGAAACAAATTTTTGACAGCTCATTGTTTAAAATTGCAGTGAAAACTGACAGAATAATAGGAACCTGCATTGACTTTTCTTTTTAGAAGGGACAAAACACTGTTAGAAATATTTACCTCTGTCTTCAGGTAAAATGTTTCTACTACCATTGTAAAATTCTTATTGTATATATCACAGTTAAATACTATGGAAAGGAAAGTTATCTGCTGGCACTTTCTGAAGCTGGTTTGCAGACAGCCATGTGTCTTAAGTTATAGTCAAGATGCACTTAATAGAATCATGAAGATAATCTTAAATCCAACTATTAGCTTAACACTGCCAACATTTAACCATGCCCTGAGTACCATATCTACTTCCAGGGATGGTGACTCAACTGCTTCCCTTGACAGCCTGTTCCAGTGCTTCACAACCCTTCCAGTGAACAAAATTTTTAATAGCCAGTGTAAACTGCCTGTGGCACTGAGGCCATTGGCTCTTGATCTAATGTTTGTTACTTGGGAGAAAAGAGTGACCCCCACCTGACTACAACCTCCTTTCAGATGGTTACAGGGAGCAGTAACATCTCCCAGGTCTCTTCTTGAGGCTGGAGAAACCCTCTTGCCTCAGCTGCTCCTCCTGAGGTTTGTGCTCTATGGTCCCACAAAGAGAGCCCCAAAGGCCTGTAGAGGCCACTTGGTTGCTCTGTGTCCGACTGTCAGATCTTCACCCACAGCTGGCGCCTCACCCATCTCTGGATGCAGCTCGATGGCTGCTGGGAGATGGCCTTGTGTGCACAGACTTCTGGTTTTTGCTTTTCTTTCTGCACTGCTCCGCAGTGGAAGTGCTGCCTGTGTCTCCGAGGCCGCTGGGAAGGTCACTCATGGTGCAGGTAAATGGGCCTGGCAGCGGCGAAGCTGCAGGAGCGGCCCGGGGGAGAAGTGGCAGAGTGCTGCATGGTGGAGCTGGGAATGGCCCTGCGAGCTGCAAGGGGAGGGGAGGAGCGGAGAAAGTCCTGCAGGAACCAGAGGAGAGATTCCCCTGCTGCCCTGGGCAGGACTCCAATGTAGCAGGGACTGCCCTGTGGCCCTTGGAGGGAACTAGGCCAGAGTAGGGATGTGCACTGGTCTCCAAGGACCTGCACTGGGGCACGTGGGTGTTTCCTGAAGCAACTACAGCCCCTCCGGCAGCAGGTTTATCCTGGAGGACTGTGGCCCTAGGGAGGGATCCCACTCTGGGGAAAATTGTGTGCAAGATTGAGCAGCACAGTAGAGTTGGGGGTAGTGACTGAGCACAGTCCCCAGTGCCTCAGGGAAGCAGGGCAAGAAGTGGCAGGACTGAATTTGAGTCTGAGAAGAAAGACTTGCGGTGTGAGAGATAGTTAGTCTTTGTTGTTTAGAAGTGTCTCTCAGTAACTGGCAAAATGATGAATGGAATAGAATAGAACATCTAGAGCTAAAAGAAACATCTTGTCTGACTTCCTGACCACTTCAGTGACCAGAAGTTAAAGTGTGTTGTTAAGGGGCATTGCTCAAGTGCCTCTTAAATGCTGACAGGCTTGAGGCATTCACCACCTCTCCAGGAAGCCTGTAGGATGGACATTTTTTCTTAGGCCTCCTTTGGTTGTTAATGCATTTATACATCCACATCTCCTGGAGCCTTGATGATCTTGGTACCGATGTGGTGTGCTGTGTTTTCATTATGCAAGTTTTTTGTTGTCCTAGACACTGGGGTGAGCTACGAACTGCTGAAGGTACCTCAAAAACAGAAGGCTGACCCAAGCTAACCCAAAACCTTTCAGTGCAAGGGAGATAGAGCTGGTAGGTGCTGGACATTTACAGATGCCAAACCACTTACTCATCACATACATGGACTTCTGCATCAAAACTGCAAGTGTCTAATAGTGCAAAACATCAGATTATGGTATTGTATTCCAGCACCCCCCTTTGATGATCTACACTAGTTCTGACAAAAATAACCTTGCCTTAACATAGAGGTTGGCGTAGAGCCCAGACCCTGTATGAGATGTGGAGATGTTGCTTCTGAGTACAATCCAAAGGCATCAGCATCTGGAATGGGAAGTGACTGTGCTTGTCTATCCACCCTGTGTGCACACAGTTGGGCCCTTTCCCTGTGTTGCGTGGCCAGGTTGCTGTGGGTGCTGTTTGCGCCTTGGCACTAAGGTTAGAACAAGTCAGGAACACTGGATATGTTAGGCCAACTCAGATGTGAGGTGTAGTGCTTGCCCAGAGCCTCCCTTCTGGAAGTGCGAGACACAGGAGACAGAGCTACAGGACAGGGAGAGGGATCCAACAGCCTGGTGGCTGTGGGTACCCCACTGTTCTCACCACAAGGGAAGTCTGCAGCCCACAGCCTATCTACAGGGTCCCTGCTGATAGTGAGTTAGATAGTGGACACTGGTCACTTGGATTCCTCTGGAGAACCATATGCAAGCTGCAGAAAGACCTCCCTGGGACACCTTCAACCTTTAAAAAACAGGTGATACACTAGGTGTAAGTGACTGAGAAAACAAACAAGATAAGAGAGGAATTTAGTGCTCTTCTAGGTAAGTAGGGCAAGAGACAGCCTCATTAAAACTGAGGAGTCCGAACCATTTTCAAATTGCTGACTGTTTAGCCTGGAGGCATGGAAATATTAACAACTTTTGGAACTTCTGGAACAACGAAAGAGGTTGTTCTCTTGAGCTAAATCTAAAAAGCCAAACTACTGCCAAAGCCTTTCTATTGTAGTGTGTGTTTTCAGCCTAAGGGTTATGCCAGAACTATTTTAAGAGCTTACTCCCAATACAGACCTAACCCTTAGGTTTGCAGAGACTAAAAGGTATAGTCCCTCTTGTCCTCTGTCTCTCTAAACCTCTGTTTCTAGAAGTGCTGCAAATGCTTATGAGATG
The DNA here is from genome assembly GCA_013400735.1 of Pomatostomus ruficeps. NCBI lineage: Eukaryota > Metazoa > Chordata > Aves > Passeriformes > Timaliidae > Pomatostomus > Pomatostomus ruficeps. The sequence continues at coordinate 18,165 of VYZT01047486.1, forward strand.
TATGGAAATTTAATTAGCTGTAACTTCTCAAAGATAAATATTTCAGACTTTGGTCATTGGAGTGTTTTCTAAGGTCTGTTTAACCCAGTTCCCTCAATGCTACAGCTTAGGGGAGGGGGTTGCTGTTAAGTCATTTATTCCAGTAGCTGTGCCATGTGAATGGTCCCAGCAATCTCTGCACTCTCACTGCTCTGCCCTCACCCTGTGTTGTCCCCTCTGCCGTGAGAGTTGCAGGGAGCACTCCCATGGCCATGTGACAAACCAAGTGGGTTAAAAACAAGCAAGCAGAGACATTAAAGAGAAGTGGGAGACTGATGTCATTCAGCTACACCGCTGAAATGAGTGGATGAAAAAGTAGTATGTGTTTAAAATGGACCTGTCTGGCTCCTCATGTTGCCAGACAAGCAGTTGTGCTGGCAGACCTCAGTGGTGAGCAGGAATGGGAGCTGGTGGTGGGACTGAGGAGCAAGTCATGCCAGGTGTAGGATATGGGAAAAATGTTTAAAATAAAGGCTGCAGAGCATTGTGGTTTATACCTGCTTTAGAAATACAGAGAGGAATTGTTAAGATGGTTACCCCTTGGCTTCTTGTCTTTCTCTGATCCCATCTACTGAATCACTTATGGATCCCTTCCAACAAGAGATATTCTATGGTATTATGATTTCAGTCATCCAGAAGTTTTGAATAGTTTGAACTTTTGGGAACATATAAATGGTGATCCAGTAACTTTAATCTAGTAGGAATTACAAGCTTTATCTGTGTCAGTATTCTGCTGTCGGTGTAGATTTGCAAGGGGTGTGTTGTTTTTCAGTTACTTGTTGCCATTCATACCTTCAAAACTTTTAAATAAAATTTTGTCAGCGATTTGACTCTCCCAGTTGATTTTGGTTACATGGACTGATTTTGTTCTGTTCTTTTGAGGTTAGATTAAAAATACGATCGTGCTACTCAAGTTTTAGATACATTTTCTCACAAGGAATTTGTTTTAAAGAATGGGGGGATAGCACCCATTTTGTGCAACATGAGCTTCCTGGCTCTTGATCTTCTTTGCTCTGCTCTTTAAAGAGAAAGAAAAGCAAGACCCATCATTTAATTTTATTTTTACTACAAGCAAAATCAGCAATGCAGTTTTAGATACCTCTCCAGAAGGAGTGCTGTTACAGGCTATCACAAAGGCAGGATACCTGTGTGGGCCACGGTGATTTCCTTCATCCAGTAGAAGTGCTTTTCTGTACTGAACATGTATTATTTGGGAGAGCAGAACAACATGGTCTAGGTCTGGGTCATGCCTGTGACCTGACTTTCCAGCACCTGCTTGGCTGTCTGGTGGCAGTGAGCGAATCATTTTTCCAGTGAGCAGCAGAAATTTGGCCATTCTTGAGCACTTAATTGTGAACAAATGATACTCAAATACATCTGAACTTCAAACATGCTAAAACACATTTTATGTCATGCTGATCAAAATACATTTGAATAGCTTTAAATATTTTATAGTGCATCTAGATTCATGCAAGAGTGGATGAGTTTCATTCAGTATTTTATTTAACTTAAAATTGTGTTTTATAGTTGCTTTTATGCCCAGATATAGGGAAGAAAAATATGTAGTTAAAATAAAAGCAGCAAGCCATAAATGTTTTTATGAAATGAGGCTGAAAACACTTGATATCTCTTAAGAGCATGTTTTCCAAAGGCAAAGGCTGCAATGCCCTGAGAAAATGTAGTCATGGCATCACACTATGAAAGCCTGGACAGGAGAGTGAGTTTATCTGATTGATTGAGTGAAATGAGCTGTATTTGCATCATTCCTGGTAATGTGTTTTGGTGCTCTGAAAAGTGTGAGTAGTGACCGCAAAGGAAACGAATTAATTTCATCAATGATCAGCACCATGGTGAAAAGCAGGAACGTGGCACTGCATTTTTTCCTACTGGTTTTCCAGGGAAAGACTTGGAATCAGAGAAAGTTAGGAAAGACATATAAGAGGAGCAGGTCTTCACCTCTATGAATTGTAAGACAGACCTGTGAGGAAATGGAGGTCTTTCACTTAAAACAGTTGAAATCCTGGGCTATGGGACTATGTCGTGGCTGGCTACAGCACAGCCTGGGATCCTGATCTCTCTGATGCCCCTGGCACACGGGAATTCCCATCAAGGTCTTACCAGTGTTCTTCTGTCCCCAGCTGCCCTGAACATGGTTGGGGTTGTACCCAGATGCGGAGTCAAGTCAGGTTTGGGAAGCCCGTAGGAAATTCTCTCGTGTGACTTAGTCCAGATGTAGTCCGGCTGCAAGTGCTTTCTCTCTGGTTTGGGAAGAGGGAATATGCCTCTGAAGGCTCTTATTTTCTCTCATTAATTGCTGCTTCAAAAGCCATGATACTCCATGATACTTTTGCTTAGGTAAAGCAGATGCTGTGAGTATGTTCTGGCCGATCTTATTTCTTTTGGTAGTCCAAATGGCAAAACACTTATTACATCTATCACTTTTTTATTTAAAGCACAAGCTTCATTAAAGTTTTACTCGAGTATTGTTGTAAAGTTGGATAATGAATGTCAGTCCCATTTCAGTCAACCAGTTCAACCAAGGAAGAGGCTGATCATATGTGCAGTAATTTCAAAGAACTAGCAGCACAAATAGCATTAAATTATTGAAGACCTATGAATTTATCAGCATCTTTTAGTGGACTAAGATTCTGTCATTTTCTTGGAAAGTGCATATTGAAGAAGCTAAGGAAATTTTTCAGAAGAGTGTGATCCTTTCTGCAAGTTGTAGAAAAGGATTTAACTTTGGTCAGCATAATTTTCCTTCCCTGTAAGCAAGCTCGGTCATGACTATTTTTGTCATCGTTATTAACTTTGCTAACAGTATTGCTAATTTCATTGCATAGTTGTTTAAATATCTAAGAGTAGCTACTGAGAGCCATACTGAGGCCCTTTCATCAGTTTCCCTAATCCAGCTACTTTTTCTTAGGTTAGTGAAAATTTGTGGGGAGCAATACCACATAATGATCCAGCTTTTGATCTCTAACCTGTAGTTTGGGTATGTTTGACAGTACAGAAATCCTTACTCTGTTCTATAGCCTTGTGTTAATAGTAGAGAAGACAACAAAGCTTTATTTGAAAGAGAGATGTTGGAAACTTCAGGGAAGTGCTGTCAGAGACATAGCAATTTGACTTGTAAAGATAATTATAGTTGGTGCCTAAGTGTTTGATTTTTGAGGATTTCTGCAACTTCAGGAAAGTAGATGTTGGGTCTTGAGGATCCTGTCCCATGGGGCCTCATGCTGTGGTTTCAACCTGATCTGACTCTGGTCTCCCCTTTCCCAAGAATTTGCTGAATAAATACATTTAAACTCTGCTGAGGGGCTGCTGTTCATCATTATTAGATATGTACATAGTTATTGGAGTTGCACCAAGATGAGGACAAGAACAGACAATATCTAGAAATACCTCCACTGAATTAATACACACAAAATCTCACATTGTCAAGGGGTGTTTTATTTAGGACATAATATTTAATGTGTGATTTTTCTGGCTTTTAGCTGTGTGCAAAGTGAATTTTAATCTCATTTTGAGATGAGGAAAAAGAAAAAGAATTCAATGAAATAAAATGCTTTGAAATAAAACTAACTTCAGGAAGACCCTGAGCTGGTTGCAGCAATACCCTGGAAGAGCAGGATTCGGTTTTTCAGGTTTGTGGGTAGGTTTTTTTGTTGCTAGTTTTTCTTTTTTTTTTTTTTTTTCTTTTTCTTTTTTTGTTTTGTTTTGTTTTTTTGTTGTTGTTTTGGTCAGATTGTCTTCTGAAAACAGAGGTTATGCAGTTGTGCTTTCCTGTCTTGTGCCCCCTCTCTGCCACCCAGCTTGCTAAGTAACACTGGACCTTGTCTGCCAACTTCAGTCATATTTGACAGAAGGGATTTGAGTTCAAAGATATTAATTCTGACAAGTCTTTGCCTGGGTGGAAAGGTCTCTTGTTTCTGCTACAAGCCCTTGGTAGGTGCGTTTGTTGTGCAGAGGGATGTGACCCAACAGCCCCTCTGCAAGAAGAGCTTTCACTAGAGCTGGTGCCTGATGGGACTGCTGAGCTCTACTGCCTTGGGGGTAAAGCACTTGGAGGAGCTTTTGCTCCATTTTTTCTGGCTCCCTACAAAAGTTAGCACAAGCAAGTGGGTAGACAGCAGTGACAGAGTTCCTGTTACCTGTTCGGTGGCACCTCTGTGGAGCGATTGCTCTGCTCCCAGCTGCAGCTGTCTCTGAGCTCTGCTGCTGCCAAAGACAGATCTGTGCTGCTGGAGATCCAAGTAGGAGAGCAGGCAGGAGCCATTGCTTTTGCAGAGGCAGTTGTGCTTCTCCGAGAGAGGAGCTCACAAGGGAGGGATCTCTTTGGTAGATGCTGAAAGCAGTCACATGCAGGGCGGTGGCTCTCCTCCTCTTTTAATTTCAAATGCCAGTGAATGTATGTCTCATTGCACACCTGAAAATTCATCCATGGGACACAAACTCCTTGGTAACCAAGCTTCTTGCTTCCACTCTATTGTATAAATAGACTTTGACCATTGTGAGTGAACATCTGCACAGAGCAAAATAAGTGGGTAAAGCTCTGGTGGAATGATGCAATATTTCAAGGAAACAACAGACATTTTTTTGTGTTCTACCTCCCTGCACCTACAGCTGTGGCCATTGGAAAAATGACATTTCCAGCAATGTCTTTTTCAGTGTCTTTACAGCCTATGTACGTAGTTAGATTATATGTAAAAAGCAAAAATTTGCTCTGAGTTACCCTGGGGTATCTTGTATTTTTCTTAACCCCCAACTGAGATGCCTTTCTGCAGCCCATGTCAGCATGCACCCTTGTTTAATCTATCCAGTGGGATGACAGATGGGAAGGATGCCCATGTGATGGCTCTGTGTAAACACTCTCTGGTTGCAGTGTGAATGTGGTCTTTAGGAGAAGTAGTGTTTGGTTTAGATAGAATTTAATGTGCTTCTTGAAGAAAAATTGCCGGAAGACCTCAAGCAGTTCTTTCTGCTTGAGAACATATGCATTGCTTCATTAAAGTGCTTTTTCAAAAGCAGCAAATAAAAAGCTTGCAAACTTGAGTGGCTTAACTTTAATCATCCCAGATGTTGGGTTTCATAGTCAGTTGCTGTTTGGGTCAGATATAAGCACCTTTTGGTCAGAGACTGCAGTGTTTCCTACAACAGGGAAAATTTTTTCTTGGACTAATGAGAATAGCTTAGTCTACTTGGAATTCAAAAAGAAGAGAAAATTGATTTGGGGTATTAAATGTTGGAGAACAAAGTTTTCTGCTTTGCAGGGTGTTCTGACAGTTGCAGTTATAGTTAGTGGAAAAGCTTGCCACCAGCAGTGTTTGGAGCCTGGCAAATCCTCTTGGCTCAGTATTGACTCCTAATTAATCACCCATATTCTCACAGATGCACAGAGGCCTTCTGTGATGTGGCTGCAGCAGTGGAAAACAATGGAGTAATTTATTTCCAGCTGTATCTGTCCCATGAATAAAGGACACAAAGTAGTGCCAGAGTGTGGTTTCTGTAGGCTGCAGCACAGAAATTTGGCAGCTTTTGTGGCCAAGGGAGTGTAATTTATAAAATTCAGAGATCTGATGACAACTGGTCAAGCTGTCTTCAAATGCAACATGTTGGGCTTTTCTCAAGCATGTTTTGTGTACATAAAGCCCAGTTCTGGCTACAACAGCTGCATAGTTCGAAAAAACAGTTCAAGGCCCAGGGTGGAACCCTTGAAATGGGATGGAATACAGCCTTTACGGTGACTCACGCTAATTAATCTCTTTCAGTGAAGCCAGCATATATGTCTGCTTCTCTGAGGAAGCCACTCAAGTTGTATCTGATGTCTCTGCTTACATCAGCATGATGGTGGCTGTGTTTTCCTTTTACCATGGACTAAAAATGCCCAATAGTACATCACCAAAGCTGTGATGCTGTGATTGTGGACTGACTGCTTCTCTTAAGCTGTACTTGCACTAACATAACCCATCAGGCACCTCCCAGACAGGGCAAGTCTTTAATGTGCACCATGAGGACAGTGTCTTCTAAGGCAATGTCTGTAACTCATGTATTGGTGTAACCTAATATTTTACATGTGTTACATTGGGTTTTACATCTAGAACTGAACTGGCATTTTTTTCCTCCTTGTATAAAAAGTACCAGTGATTGTTTTAATGTGTTCTGAAGTAATCTAAATGCAAGAAAGATTAAATATTTTACGGTACTCAGGCTCATTGCAAGCAGGTTCTTTCAGCAAGCTTGTGCTGACAGTGTGCTGACCTCTGGCTGTTTTGCTGTTCCAGGCACTCAGCAACACCTGTGGAACTGGTTTTGACTGTTCCAGTGAAAACTGGGCAATATGTGTGATTTTGTTGATCAATTGAATAATCAAACCTCAAGAAATGGGAACTTCCTTGAGCCAAGCTATATGAGCAGCTGACATGGCCCTATTGATTTTAGTTCTGATCAAGTGCTTCTCTCTGACTGACATAATGGATGGAAGTGAGAATTGTGTGTGCTTGTGGAAGAGCAGGGTAACACACACGTGTGTGTGTTTGTGAGTGTACATTCATGTGCATGCACACACACGCTTATATTTACACACAGACCTTTTCTAGAAGCTGAGACACTTGCTGTGGTCCAGCCCAGAGCATGTTCCAGAGGGTTTGCCAGCTCTGGCATATGACCATGGACAGAATTTTTTGTGCTTTGTCCTGGCTTTGTTATAAGTGCCAGAGTGATCCCATTGTTTGGGTGGGGTCTTGGTCAGATGGAATTCTGAGCGAATGAAGCATGGTTTGGAGCATTTAGCATTTAGTTATTACTTTTTTGCCCCCTATGTCTGTTCAATGTCCTATGAATGTTTAGCAGAGTCTTTGCACAGCCTCATTAAGTGCCTTATTGGGCTGCAATGGCCAGGGGTGCTGTTAGTGGATCCAGCAGGAAGTGTGGCCATGCATCCTGTACCTGCCAAAGAGCCGCTGGACTTGGGATGAGCAAGGCAACCAAATCCTAGAACGCTCATCAAAAATGGAATTAAATTCCACAGGCTTCTGTCACAGATCATCAGTATCAGGAACTTACTCACATGTGCTCCGTGCACCTTTTCAAACACTGTCAGAAATGGACCTCTGCAGCTGTTGCCTGCAGCTGTTTATGGTTTAGCCATAATTTCATAGTTCTGTACACGCTGGAGAAACCAGGATGGGTTATTGACTACAGGCAGGCTCTACAGCCATAGGGAAGGACACTTTATACCATGCCACAGCATAAATATGCCCACAAACCCAACATGGAAAAGTCATTCTGTTGCTGACAGCTGATTTGTGATTTTTCTTGCCACAAGGATTATGTGCTGCTTGGAGCTGACTCACCAGAGGACTTCTGTAGCTGGAGTCTGCTAGATTTTTTTGGGGTAGCTCCATGTTCCCATAGTCCTCACCTTCTCTTTGGGTGTTTGGGAGTTGGGAATGAATTGTCCAGCCTCTCCCTGCTGTTTCCCTGTCTCTCCTTTCCCTCTTCCCCTGACAGTTATTTCTAAAGAGAAATAACTGGTTGCTGCTTTGTCTGTTGAAAGCTGTTCTTGGTTTCTGGCCTGATGTTGTCCTAAGAGAAATCCATGAAAGTAAAATCCTGCAAGTGAAACAGTGATATAGCATGATGTTCAGTACACACTAGTACTTTTCAAGGAGGCAGGGCTTGAAATTTAGAAATTATGGGGTAATTGAGTAAGCATATGATAATTCAGTGTAGGTTGGGGGGTTATAAAGCTGATAGTGAGTATGAATAGGTCTAATAGCATTGTAGTGTCGGGGTTCAGTAGGAAAACCATCAGGTACCCAACAGCAAATACTTGTCCAAAGGTTCTTTTGAGGTTTACTCAGCATTTGGATCATGATCACAGTGGATTAAGTGCTGAGATCACACTGTGTCCATGCATTTTCTGTGTCAATACCCTGCCCTTTTGGCAGCCCCTTTGAGATCACAGTGATTTCTGATATGAAGATTCAATTGCACCAACATCCCATAAATACCTTCTCAGACCTGTGCTGGTAACATTCTTGTGCTGAGTATTGCTTAGATCTGCTCACACCTGTGGAGTCATTGATGCATGAATGGGACTTTTCGTCTGGGAGGCTTGTGGTCCTCCTGGTTCTGTGGCATCATTTCCCTCTCCTAACTCAGCTGATGCATGTCAAAATCATGGGTTATATGTGGGACAAGTAGGAAGGTGAAAAGGAGCAAATGCTTTTTTCCTGTTCTGCATCAAACACAGATGAGAATGCCCTCTTGGAACTTCCTGGTGAAGAGGGACTGGAATAACAACTGAAGGCATTTGTTTGCAGGACCTCAGCAAGGCTGTAGAGGGGGTTTGAGGAGTGAGGATTTCAGGACCTTCAAACTCTAAGTCTTCTTCTAGATAGAGTAGGTTGTCTCTTTATGTCCATGTGACATCCAGGACGAGTTGTGTGCAGGTGCTGACATGGAAAAAGCGTTCAGTCTCCAAACTGATAACTGCCATCACACGCATTTTGTGACGTATGTCTTTCTTCTCTCTGCTTGTGCAGCTTTTTATCAGGATGGTTGGGGGCTGAAATAAGGACTTGTAAGTCCCTATAAAAGTAACTCAGGTACATAAACTGTTGTTGAGAGCATGAACACGGTGCTGCCTCTCCCTGCATCCTTTTGTTTTGTATGAGAGTCCAGCTCTGTAGAAAGCAAGGGCTTCTCAGAGGGCTAAATGTCATGCTCGGCTCAGAGAATTCACCCTGAAATGACTAATTTTGTTACTTGATGAATGGGGAAAGTTTCCTACATGAAGAGAGAGGACTATCAAGTCTACTCTACTGAGAAATCCATATAAATAAGACTTTTTTTTAGTCCCCCACCATCTTAAAGTGTCAAATAGGTACTTTTCCACTAAGCTTATAGGAGTACTTGACTTGGAAGCATAGGATCATCTCTTAAAATGTATTGTGTATCAGCAAGGACTGAAATATCTTGCCTGGAAAAAAAAAGATCTAGCTTTTAGAGCAGGACTATTCTGTAGGTTGTGCTGATTATTGCTTTGTGCTTCTTGACTGTGATTTTTGGCACACAGTGTCACATACCAAATTCCCGAAATAAAATGCTACATGATATTCTAAGAGTTCTTAGGAAGCTTTAAAAAGGGATTTGTCTGCTGAGTTGGTACCTCTTCTGGTGAAGCCAAATGATGCAGCAGTAATGGTTTAAAAGGAGAAAACTTTAGTCAGCAGATAATTAGTCTTTTTAAATAAGTGCAAGGAGGAAAAAAGAAAACCTTCCATCAGAATTGTGTTTGTAAAAGTTGTCAGCAATCCTGCTTTGATTGGAAAGGGTTTGCAGCTCTTTGAATAGTTAAAACATCTGTTCAGCGACGTTGTGAAATGCTCGTCTTCGGAACCCCTGATAAGGGGGACTGCTGAGCGATTGGCTCATAGAGGCTCTACAGGCAGCAAGGGCTGCACGAACTGTGGCCACCGCTTGCCTTTCCTCCTCCTGGGCAGAGGAAAACGTAGAAGACAGCTACAATTTTACATGTGATTTTGCTTTGAGAGGGAGAGAACAGGAAGTGCCTAGGAAATGGTTCATGACAGAAACCTGGAGTTTTAAATAGGAGAGAGGAGGAGGAGGAGGAGAGCTCATGGGCACAGTTTGTGAACAGTTGAAACTCTGACACAAGAGCAGCAGGGGAAAACCATACTTCCGCGAGAGCAAACACATCCCGAGCTATCCTGATGGAAGGAGAGACAGTCCCCGAGGCCAGGGGAGCAGCCAGCAAAGCCACTCGGATCGCCCTTGGTGTTTTTGTGAGTGGCACTGTTGTGCTTGGCACCGCGCTTTTCTTGGGTAAGTGGAAGTGTTGACACTAACCTGAAAACAACCCTCCCCAGCCTGTCTGCTGGGTGCCGATGTTTGTGCTTCACGATGTCTTTTGGGGAAAATCTCAGTCTCTATTTCTTCCCCCCTCCCCATTCTGTATTTATCCTGAAAGGGATATGTGTCACTAAAGGATTTCTTGTTGTGGGAGTGCTAGAGCTGGGAGATGCAATGTGAGCTCGTGTAACATTTTGAATGCTGAATTTAAACTTGGATGCTCAGTTGAATGTGTTCTGACCAGAACTGGGTTCCTGCAGAGAATGGAGAGAAACAGGTGAGATTATGCTGATTACAGATTCACAGGTTGTGACCCATGTGGAGTAATATTCTCTGTTTCCTGAAAATGAGTCTGTGTACTGCACACATTTTATGGAATCTTTTGGGTTTTCCTTCACTTGGTTTTCATTTAGGGCTTGACTAAAATTCCTGTAGAAAGCTTCAATAGTGCATATACATGCACATTTTTTTAGATTTTTCTGTTCTTCTATGATGAATGGCAAACTTGCCTTTGCAAAAGTCATAAAGAGTGCTTCTGTGATAAAATTGAAATATTTTGATCAGATATATAAACTGTAACTACATGCATCAGAGAAGGAATTAGTTTGTCTTCTCCCAGATTTGGAATTACCTGTAAATTGGTTTTGTTTGAATATCACTTGAAAGCATTTGCCTACACTTCTAAAATGATGTGTAGAAGTATAAATATGCCCAGAAACTCCAAGCAAAGAGGAAGCAGTGTTGTATCCTGTAAGAACTTTGCAGAGTTGGATCCTCTTTTGGAATAATTCAGCCCAACTTTTCATTACTTTAGACCAGCATAGATTTCCCTAGATTGCTGGAAACCTTGCCTCTAAGCATATCTTTTGCTTTCCTCCAATCCTTTATGATCTTGTGATCCTGTTTGAAAGCTCTGCTTTTTTTATAGTTACAATATAGAAAACAATGTTAGGTTTTCTATAGAATATTTAAAGCATCAGGCTCACTCTTGGCTAGAGCTTTTCTGCTCTAGAACAAATTCTCCAACATTTGCAGGCAAATAATTTCTGTATTAGTGATCCCTTCAATTCAACAAAACTCTTTATAACCATGAGCAAGTTTGAATCTTCAACTTTCTAGATGAAAAAAAAAGTTTTTCACTTAAAGAATGTAGTATTAACACCAGGGAGTAATAATGGAGTGACCTTATTTCTTTTTGCCTGCACTAGATTTGTTTGTTTATTGCTTAGGGCAATGAAAGCAATAGACATTTACCTCCATAGCTTCTCAGAGATAGAACTCCATAGGCCAGGTATGAAAATTCAAGCAAATATATTAATTCTTGCAGACAGTTTTCCAAGTGTGCCTGTGGCATGTTCTGTAGCCAGGGATTCAGTGTCAAAATTTTCACTGGCATAACTGCTAAGAAAATAAAAATGCTGGCCTTGGGTCAACCAAAATGCTTTTAGGATTTATTTGGAAATTGTCTGAAATTTTCAACCTAAAGAACAAAGGAAAAAAAGTTAAACATTAGGTTTAACATTTTCTCAGTTAGATGTTTCCACATTTATTGTGGCATGGTTTTGTTTGTAAGTTTGGGTTTAACTACTTATTAGTTTTATTAAACTGTAGAAATGGACATCATTATTTCTGTCCATGTGTAATATTTCAGGCACGTCAAGATGTTATTTTTTCTTCTGTTTCCATTTACACTGCAAAACTTGCTGTTTCTGGTACACCTGAAATCAATTTTCCAGCCTGAGGAGTGAAATGTACCTTTCTCCTGCTTTCTTCTTCTCGTAGTTCCTTCAAGTCTAAGGAGGATGTGGGAGAATCAGGTGTTGTTATTTACTGTCCCTTGCTCATACTGGCTGTGGCCTCACTATGACTGCAGTGGGGAGCTGGTAGGGCAGTGGCTCGGCATGGCTGGGCCCTGTCTGTGACACCCTGGTGGGAATGGGGCTGGGACAGGGCAGGAGCCACCTCCTCCTTGGAGCAAGCAGATTGCTCTCCACTTCTCTCGACTGACAAGTCAAGCAGCTTTGAACCTCAGTTTGAGAGCCTCTCCACCTAACCTGGGAGTCCTTTGGGCTTCTCACATCACAGGAACATTCACATTATTTGCATCTGTACATTTGTATGACTTTTCCCTTACAGATTTTTTTTTTTAAAACTTAATTGTGGTGTGTATTCGCTTAAGAATCTGGAAACAGTCTTATAGAGGAAGAAGCTGGGACACTGAGGGTTATAACCATGACTCTAAGTAATAATATAATGATTAGTTCTCTTAATAAAAAGCCAAGAGAACATAACTATGCAAAGTTTTTTCTGTGAAAATTAGCTGTTACTTAAAAGGGAAATGTTACTGCCTAAGATTTTTTTAAACTTTGTTCTAGTGATAAAATTGTAAGTTTCCCAGTTGAAATGGTATTTTGCTCTTGTTCATAACTATCAAAAACACAAGGTCTGCTTCAGATTAAGAATGAAATGATATCTGGGCTTTTCCCTCCTTTCTCTGCTTTGTTAAGAAAAAAAGGCTAGCAAACATTTAAGACCTGGATGGGTTCTAAAGGGCTAAATTCTTATCAGGGAAAAAGGTGAGTTGGGAGGAGTGCAACACTTAATTTAAAGGGACATTATCCATTATTTGTAGTTCGTATTTGTAGTGGCTCAAAATCATATTCTGGAGATCTCCACTTCTCTATTTTCTACTATTCTTCAATATTCCAATTACAACCTTTGTATGCCTCAAAATCTTGTGTATTTCTTGGCTAATTTACAAAGGTGGTTAAGGTGTTGTGTTTCACTGGGCCAATGCAGGCTTTGGAAAAGCTGTCCAGAAATAGTTTCAGGTTCTCATTTTCTGAGAAACTTTGATTGAAATCCAGCTATATCTGTCATTTATTGTCATTAAAACTGTGAGGCTTGAAGAGATGAAACAGCTCTATATTCAATTCTAGCTTTATGACTTTTTATAAAAAAATTTTCCTAGGCTGAAATGCCATTTCACATTTTTCTATCACTTTTGAACAATATATAACTACCGCAGAAATTGCTTTATAACTATCAGCACTGTTAAAGCAATGGTACCATAATATATTTCATTGTTGGTTTCTTTTGTTCAGTGTTATTTGCTTTTTTTATTTTTGCCATGGACTGTTATTAAGATAATGGATATAATGAGACACTTCTTTATGCATACTGAGCACATCTAGTGAGTCCTATTTCACCTACCCCTTGAGATTCTCCCTTCCTAATCCCAAGTATCAATTATCTGCATATTTGCTGTCTGAGAGCAGTATCTGAAATTAGCAATTCTTATGCTTAAATTTCAGTGGCAGTTGTAATACACGTTTTTAAAAGATGAGCAAAATTAACTGACAATTTCATAGTTCTTCTCAGCAAGGTTTTTGGAAGGAAATGCAATTACAATACTTTTGGGAGACGGTTCAGACAGAAACTGGGTTGTGCCTTATAAAACACAGCTATCCTTGTGCCCATTACAATCTGCTTTATTCCAGGCTGGAATAAGGAGAGCCTGGGAGGGTCCTGTCAGTGCTGGGTTGTGTTGGGCAGTGCAGTGTGTGCCCCACAGCTCAGGGAATTGTGGAAACCCCGCAGAGGGTGCTGAGACTGCTCCATGTTGCATTTCCAGCTGTGGAAGGTGCAACCTGGTCTAGTGGAAGGTCCCTGCCCATGGCAGAGCATTGGAATCAGAGGATATTTAAGGTCCCTTCTAACCCCAGCCATCCTATTCTCCTGTGTTTCCAGGCTCTGGAGGATGATGACAACGCTGAATTGTTTGTACCGTGGTGGTGTTCACTGTCAGTGAGCAGGCCTGAAGTGATGCTGCTCCAGGCACTGTGCAGAGACGGCCCTTGCTCCGTGCTGCCTGTGAGCAAAGAGGGGGGAAGGAGAAAGCAAGATCAGGAGGGGAAAACTATTTGTACAAGCTGCAGTATTTAGTTAATATACATTCTAAATGTTTACCTAATGTACATTCTAAGTGCTCTAAATCAGTGCAGTCAGAGAGGCACTGGGACCAGAGGCTGCACTGATACTGGAATGATCGAGTACACAGCATTTGGCTGCAATTGTCAGAATTTGTTGCAAATGAGCTCATTATGGTTTTCCATTTTACAGTTAGCCAAGGTCTTATAAAGTTTCATCCAAAGCAACAGTACTGTTTGACTGCAGAATGCATTGAAGCTGGTAAGCAGCAATTTTATCCTCTCAATTATATCGTGATTATAGTATGTTAATGAGATATTTATACCATTTAATTTTTTCCCATTACACATTTTACTCAGCAAGCGTAGTTAATGAGGAAGAAAGAACAACAACCCCAAACTTTTTAAAAGTCACTGTTCAAGTTGCTTCAGTTTGGTTTATTTTGTACAATTAAAATTTGTGTTTTAATTTGATCTAATACTAGTCTAACCAGGTTGACTCAAAGTTTCCCATAGGGGTCATTTTTCTTTTTTTTAAATTGGAAACAAAATGTTGAGTGACTGGACCTTCAGGTATATTTTGTTGCTTCTTTTCCAATAGTCAGAAAACTAACAAGTGAATTGTTAAGCACAGAGATGCTTTTGTACCACATCTGGCACAGACTTTATATGATTTTAAATTAAAAGAGTGTAGATCCAGACTAGTTATATGGAAGAAAATTTTTATAGTGAGAGTGGTGAAACATTGGCACAGGTCACCCAGAGAAGTTACGGATGCCCCATTCTGGCAGCGTTCAAGGCCAGGTTGGATGGGACTGAGCAACCTGGTCTAGTTGAAGATGTCCCTGCTTACTGCAGAAGGTTGAACTAGGTGACCTCTAAGGGGTGCTTCCAACCCAAACTCTTCTGTGATTTTATGAGTCTTGGGCTTATCAGACTGATCTCTCCCTTACCACCTCTCTTTCACCTGCAACAGTAACTGGTGGGGAACAGTCACAAAATGGATTTGGAAATGCTACAGTTATCTTTTCCAATGTATGGTAGATCAGCATTTGATTTGTTTTCTTGTGCAATATTCAGCTAGAGGTAAACAGTACATAGTTACCAAAATGCTAATCAGAATCTACTTAATAGGTATCACTGCTAAATTCCTCAGGCAATTAATTCTGTCATGGCAACAATGGAGAGCCTGTCTTCAGGTGCCTGGCTCCAGCAGCTCATGTTCATGTAGCACTAAGTTCAGTCATCATTGCTGTATGGCACTCAAGAAGATTCATTGCAGATATTTTGTCTCTTTTGTTTGTTTGTTTCTCATTAATCATCATTTCTGGATTGTAGCCTTGTGTAATTCTCTGTTCAGGAAAAAGTGTTCCACAAAATCTATGTGATATCTTTTTTACAGCTGCTGGCATCCTGAGCAAGATAAATCAATCTATAGATCCGTGTGAGAACTTCTATCAATTTGCATGTGATGGCTGGGTATATAATAACCCTATTCCTGAAGATATGTCCAACTATGGTGTTTATCCCTGGCTGCGACACAATGTGGACCTCAAACTAAAAGGTAAATATTTAATTTCTAGAAGTATTTGCTTGATTTATCACTGTAGCTTGTTAATTGTCTGGGTTTGAAATGACCAAAAATCTCCACAGTTCTGATTACTGGATAACATCTGACAGCCAGATTTGATGTGCTCTTTTAAGTATATTTTTCTTGTTTTTATAGAAAATCACATTGAGAGAGACTGAATTATAACATAAACAGAATTTGGGAGGAAGAATAGAACTGCTAGAAATTCTACAAGTTAAGAATGGAGGGATGCAATGATACTGATTATACCAAAAGGAAAAGACGAGGGGATTTAACTCTTTCCCTTTGCAGTGGATGGTTAGACCAGAGTGCAGGAGCACAGCACACATGTAAGAATGTCCCAATATCAGACAATCATCAGTCCAGTGCAGCAGGCTGTCTCTAACAGTGACCAACAGCAGGAAATAATATAATGGGGCCAAACCAGAGTGATATTTTCCAGTACACTCACCTAGCCCTTGGCAGAGGCAATTCACACGCTTCCAGGGATGGAGGTGGTTTGGGTATTGGGTTTCCTTCCCGCTGCCATTCAGGCTGCCACTGAAGCACCTGAGCTATCATCAGTGAAACAGAAAGTTGCTTAAGAATGTGTTTCTGGAGGAAAAAATAGCCCCAGGGTGGAAATGTGTAGGAAGAGAGGTATTTTAATCTGCATGTGTCTTGACTTTGGGCTATACTCTGCAGTGTGGCCACCTCACCAGGAAGCCCTGCAGACCAGCTGGGGAGACAGGGTGATGATTATTGTTAGGTAGGAAAATCCAGCCAGATTCTTACAGTCTTGGCTAGAAGTGAGTCATACAAAAAAAGGGAGAAGTGCAAGATTTAATATTATTGGTGGTGCTTGAGCATTGCCCACCCTGAGCACATAATTGACATATTAATTGACATAAGAGCCTGGCATGAGCTCACCATAGAGCAGAGGTCAGTTTTAGGATTTAATGCTGAAATATAGCACTTATTTTTCTTTGGATTTTGTGGAGGCACCAAAGCCCTTCTCCAATTGCTTTCTCCAATCTCATTGTATTCAATTTTCACATCATTAAGTATTTTAAGAGCTGCATTTGGTTTCAGAAAATGAGTTTTGGTTTTCAGCATAGGTTATGATCTCAAGACTTCTGTTTAAAGTTTGCTGAAGATGTCACAATGAAAGGAAAAAAATATTGCCAGAGCATGTTTTAAGTTATGCTTTGCATCCTAATTGTTCTGCTGCCAGAATTGGGCTGTATTAGGTAACTGCACATCCTTCATGAACTGTAGCCACAAAAAGACCAGTCCTAATTGAATATAGAGTAGCAAGCTGTGACCGTCATCCTTAATTTCCTCTTTTTACAGGTCCTAATCAACGACATCATGCTAAGCCAGCTTTTTATTTGGTTTTCTTTCTGCAGTCCCTTTAGAAGTTGCTAATCCATAGCTAGAAAAACATAAGACAAAAAAAGAAATATCCAAGTGAGAAGTATTTGCTTAATGTAAACTCTGTATCAAATAAAGGGAGTTTATACAAAAATATTTAATAGGAGGTCCTTGGCATGGACAGGGACAAGGATGTGAAACACTGGTTGGTGTACAGGAGTATTTTTAATAAAACATTTGCTATGTCCTCCTTAACTTTTTACTTGATAAACTCTCCAAAATATACTCTTTGTAATAAAAAAGGAAAAAGGAAAGTGTTGGCAGCTGAAATAACAAGCATGACTTAAGCCTCTAGGTATATTTGTGTTTTCCCTTAAGTTATTTCAATAAATTAGCTCAACACTGAGTTATTAATTTGTGTATGACCACAACCTTGCTAGCAGAAGTTTTAGCAAGAGGAAGAACTCCTGCATAGAGAAACAGTCATAGGGCTGAACAGACCTTGGAAGCCAATGTAATCTCTCCTCTCCCAAGACCTCCTAGTAGAACTTTATACCACATGGTAAATGTCCCTGTTTGACACTCAGTAGATTAAAAAAGCCTCAGACTTTAAAGACCTGGTTATTATGCAAGTTCTGTGTTCTGAAATACTTATCATATTAAAGAAAACCATTAATCTTAAAGTGATAACATGGCTTGGCCAGAAAGATTCATTTTTCATATTTGATTTTCTTTGATGGTGTGATATAGATGGAAACATTTATTCAGGCTATATATTAAAAAATAATGTTACTTAAAATAAACTATTTGAACATCTAATCTGTTTTCTGGCCCCTGAATGTTCCTGAGCCTTCTTCTGTTCCTGAGAAAGGGATTTTGGGCAAAGACCTGTTACACAGGTTGCACAAGTGTATCTTCAATATTCTGGAAGCTTGATTTTTTTTGTTCAGGGGCAATTGCTGCAGAAGATCTTCCAGCAGAGAATGCTCCCATGAGTTTCTCTAGCTGTCTTAAGATGCATTCAAACTAAAATAATATCATCACTTCCCCTTTAATTTCTTTTCCATATGTTGTTTGAGGGTCACTTGGGTTTATTTTTCTGCACTCAGACGAATCCACAGACCACATGGGTAACTCACTTTGATCTCCTGGCTATACAAAATAAATAAAGTTCTAGCCTGGATAAAGTAGTGGTAGGTCTTTCCTCAGATGTGACCTGCAGCAGGATTTCAGGCATCGTGGAGGAATGTAAAGAAGATAATTGTAGAGAGCCAAAAATATCTCAAAAGCAGAAGCTTGTGGTTTGGGTTATGACTCAAATCCAGGTAAGGGACATGTAATATTTAGGTTAAAATTTCTTATAGAACTGTTCGTTATGGAACTGTCCTGGAGAGGGCTGAAGTACGGCTACTTCCCATTAACCATTTCTGGCTGGACCAGATTGTCCCTGACTTGAAACCAGCCTTTCCTTTTCAGCTGCACCACAGGCACGTTAAAAGTACCTCGTGTTGGTTAAGAGCAAACATGCCTAGTGCCCAAGAGGCTTCTGATGAGGAAGCTCTTGGAATCCTTCAACATGGAGAGAATTGTTTGGCTGTGGCCTGTGTTGTATGAACTGCAGCAGCTTCAGCCTTATGTCAGGATAAGAGTGCAGTGACTCTATGAGTTAATAAATGGTTTCCCACTTACCATAATATTTCCTGAAGAGCTATTTGTGTTCCTGATGAATTTTTCCATTTTGATTTGATGACCTCCATTAAGGTTTTAGGAGTGCTTTTGTCTTGCCACAGAAAACAAGTGGCTTTTTGTGAATAGTTCAGAGCTGGAAGTCTGAGGCACCTGATTACCTGTGGTGAATGTTGGTTGTGAACCAAGACATTTCTTTTCCTTTCTCTGAAGTCTGAAGTACAATGGCGTACAGCCAGTTTATTTTTTTCTTTCTCTCAGGGACCATGGAGGAAGCAATAAATTAATATAAAAACAACAAAACAAAACTACACAAGCATTCCTAAATCTCAGCACTGCAAAGGAGCTGATTTAAATTATTTGAATAATTTGTGTGTCTTCCAGGCCTTTTAAATTTAATCTATGATTGTGGAAACCAGTTTACAAATTAAGTCTCCATACTGTTCCTGGCCCAGTGAGACACCTACTTCAGGCTGATTTGCTGTGCTAAGCTTTGTAGTGTGGCTGTTTTCTGAATGTCAGTCAGTTTAAAATGAGGAATTTCCAGTGTGGTAAGAAATGGAGGCCTTTTAGGATATGGTGTGTGGGTTTCTAAAGAACATGAGACTGACAGCAAACAAAAAATCTTGGCAGCGTAGGCAACTTTTCCCAAGATAATCTGCAGTGATTTCCTTTGGAAAATAAATTCTTTATAAGTAAAACCAGTAAGTAAAAATATCTCTTTGGAAATTTATACTGTTTGAGTGTAGGATATCCTTTCAGACTGATCCCAGGAGTTGGTGTTGAGCAGTTGTTGCTGTTGAGTGGTTGCTGTCCTGCACAGAGGACCCTGTGCCACAGGACTCTTTTAGGGCTGGGGTTTTTTCCTCCCACCATTCAACTGGTGCTCAGTTGGGACTACTGTGATAGTTTGGATGTGTCCCATAAAATCTGTAATGCAGCTGCTGACACTCATCCCCAGGTTTCCGTATTAGCTGACCTGTCCCTTGTGATTTGTTTCCTTCAAAGGTATTTGAGCTATTTGAGAGCTGTCTCAAGTAAGAGGAAGAATCCCAGCAATAATTACAATAAAAGAGGATATTTATGTTTTTGCCTCCAATATATTGCTGGATAGCTGCTCTTGAATAACAAGAAAGCAGAAAAAAGCAATAGCACTTAATACTGTTTTGTTTGGTCTTTTCTGCAATAAATGGATCTCTTTTCAATGGCACAGACATTTTTTTCAGTGGTCCAGATCTTTCCTATAGTGGCTTATTTATTGGAATGTAAGAAAAAGCCTAAGTGGCACAAGCCAGGTAAATCTCTCTGGGAAAGAAGTTAATAGCTTTTTGGTAAAATGAAATACCTAAGTCAAAAGTGGAGAAGCCAAGACTTTTTCCAGGCTTTGTGGCTGCTCAGAATGAAAGTTGTGTTTGTAATGGGTGATTTTGGAAAACCATGAGTACAGAGGGGAGGTAATTTTGGTTCCTAAATGAGGTTTAAAGGCAGCACAGTAACTGAGCCACAGGATTCCCACAGCATCTCCCTGGTTTGGAGACTAGAATGGCATCCTCCTCTGAGCCCTCAGCTTGAACCAAAGTGGGGCATCCTGCTCACTTCTGTTCCACATGTGGCACAGTATTTCCCCTAAATTTACAGTGAACCTGGGGGTTGAATGATGCATGTCATCATACCTGCAGATACTGAATTTCAAAATTTTTGATGGCTGTGTTTGGGTGGTTAATTTTACAGAAAGAAGATTCATACCTTGGAAGGCACACCAATCTCTGACATCTGATTCCTGTTTTTGACAAAAAAAATTCTACATGTTGAAAGTATTATTGTAATGAAGTAAATGTAATGCTGCCTTTTAGTATGGAGCTCCACCTATATTGTAATGATTGGGAAATTTGCAGTCTTCTGGTTTAAACATGGTTTAAACTCTTCTGCCTAACAGTATAATGTTATGTGTTATCCCCTACAGCATGATAGTGGGAGGCCAGAGAGGCAGGGCAGGGAAGAGGGCAATTCTACTCAAAAGAGTAAGATTTATCATTGAAATTAAATTTATGAACACAGGCTCTCATAGCCCCATAAAATGATCTTTGGTTTAGTCAAAGTTTGTGTACAGTTATGTTGACTTTTGGAGGAACTCACATGATGGGCTTATCTTTTGATATACAAACTCAGAATTTACAAAATGCTGAAACTGTAAACAAACAACATTTCCGTTTAGGAAATGTGCTGTGTATTTGGGCACTGAACAGCATTAGGAAGAATTTATGTAAGCACAGCTGTGTGAATGCTATTTCCATGAGAACTTCCATATTGCTAAAATGGATATTCAAGGAAAGAATTGAGGAATTTCTTTTCAAGGGGTGAGGGGGAACCCTAGGATGTCAGTATATTGGTTGGGTTTGTTTGTCTAAATACAGCTTCCTTTAATGAAATTGGTATTTGGAAATATTTGCTTGATTTATTTGATTTATATTCTTTGGGAACTAGAACCTATATGAATTGATTAATTACTGGATCTTCATGAATTCCTGTGGAAATACATATTAATTACATCCTTGTGAGTGCAAAATTAATTAATAATGATTTAAATGTTCCATTGGAATATCAGAAGACTTAATAATGAGGGAATGTTATTTTCAAGAGTCACTGCTCTATCCCTGGTTAGATGGATGCTGCCATCAAGGAATTGGCTGATGGACATTAATTGTATCAAATACAAAACAAAGTTTCCTGAATTGATAGCTGATGTCTTGATCATGATTAAATATCTTAAAACAAAAAGGCCAAACAAACAAACAACCTCCCCCCAAAAAACCAACCAACCAAAAAAAAAAAAGCAAACAAACCAAATTCCCCCCCACCAAACCAACCAACCACCAACCCATCCTCTCCCCACAGCTCACAAAATAAAACAAGGGGAGGAGGAGACACAGTTTATCAAAATAAGGCAGGCCTAGATTAAGGTATCAACTCCGCAAGGACCATTCTGAGGAATGAACTCCTGGAGCTGCAGAATACACTGGGGGTTTTATTAAAGAAAAAACCAAACAAGTCACTGGTTTGAAAATATGGAAACTTGAATATTAATATCTGAGGCATATCTGAGGCCATGTAAGCCAACCCAAGGCCTTCCAAAAGTGACTAATGGTCCTGTCCATTGACATCCTTGGTAGTTCTGCCTTGCAAAGAGGTGGGAATATACAATACAGCAGGTGTAGGGCAATCTGAGAAGAGTGCAGTGCTCTGCATTATTTCATATTCCTGGGTCAACAAGGAGTTTGCCATTGCGGAAGTTGCTTTGAGTGATTAGTTCAAGCACTTATATACTCCAGTAAGATGATTCTGGTGACCTGATTATTAGCAATGGAAACTGAGAGAAAAAAGGTAAGACAGTAGTAGAAGGCTGGTTAAGAAGGGAATGCAAAAGACATAAAAGTGGAAATAAAGTATGCTTTGGAAAAAAAGTTAAAAGCTGCATTATAAGCACCAGAAAGGTGTATGGATTTGCTATTTTATTTCACTTTAGACACTCAAAGCAAAAAGCTTTAATTAGGCAAGGATAGCTTTAAGCATATGGAGAAAGATTTTTTGCAAGCCTTTAATGCTAGTTTGATTTCCCATATATATATTTAGCAAACAGTAGAGAAATCTGGACTATAATTCATCAGAAACTCAAAATAGCTATTTATAAAATGCAATGAAATATATTTTGTACTACATTAGGCTTGGATTGCTTCTCTTCCTGTGCTTTGAAACGGAGAATTGGTTACAGCCACAAAGTGATAAAGAAAAGGAAGAAGAGCCTTAATGTCAGTAACAATTTAACAATTATTTCATTTGTTTATTGTGGTGAGAAAAATTTTCTTTTTTTTTTTTTTGTTTTAGTTTTGTTTTGGTTTGGGTTTTGGGTTTTTTTGGTTTTTTGTTGTTTATGGTGAGGGAGTAAAATTTTTATCTTTAGACTGTGTATTTTCTTATTTTGGACATCTGGAAACCAACTTTTATTTGAAAACCAATCATTTGCAGTTCACTTCCAATAAAGTGTCTGGTGGGGAAGAGGACTCCAGACTGCAAATGTCAGACTGTGCGTAAGATACCTGGACTAGCAAGAAGTACTGCAGAGCAATTAGCAGAACTGGTAGTTTACAAAAAATAAATAAATTTAGGTTAGCTCATATTTTAGGGAAGCCTCAGAAACCAAATATTGCTGTCAATTGCTAATAGAGGAAAGAAGTTGTTTTGTACATTAAAGTTGCCTATCAGGAGACATTCTCAGCAGAACTTGTGTTTTAAAGGCATACCGGAATTTAATGAGGCCTTGAAATTATGTATTTGAGGTTGGGTTGCACTGTGTCAGAAGAGAACTGTAAGCTGGCATGTGCACATCCACTGGGGTTTGTCTCTGTGGTATTTTCCAGGCAGACGAGATCCTGCTTTGCTCTTCTTCCAAGGCTTCCAGATGCAAAGCAGCTCTGAAATGGGAGCTGAGCAGGTGCATTTGTGTAGGAGTTTGACCTGGTCTAATAAACCTGTTAAGGGGAATGAAGTTGTACTGAACATTAAATGTTGTGTCCTACAGCAGATGTCCATGTCTTTTTCAGAAGAGTGCTCTGAAAGAACAGATTTAACTCTAAGAATAATCTTGGCTTGACGATACTTGCCTTGTTCCCAAGAAATATGTTCAGCTTGAAATGTCAGTCAAGTCTATCACTTCCTCTTAGAAGATACACACACACACACACACA